>CALYDF020000533.1:0-41175 GCA_944474145.2 Dicrocoelium dendriticum | reverse complement strand
CAATAAGCACCACCTGATGTCTGTCAGCTAGGTATGACGACAACCAAGAAAACATTGGTTCTCCAATACCTATTTCCTTTAGCTTGAGGAGTAGTCTTCGATGCGGCACTCTGTCGAATGCTTTTTGCATGTCTAAGAACAGGACAATAACACTGTTGTCTTTGTCTATGGCAGCCGTTGTGTGGTTTAAGAAGTCTGTCTGGCATGTCGCACAAGATCTGCCCTGCAAAAAACCGTGTTGTGAATTGTTGATGATATTTTTCTTATTCAAGAAAATAAGTAATTAATCTTTCACTATCCTTTCCATAATTCTAGATATTACAGGTGTGTGGTTGATGGGCCGATAGTTTTTAATTTCGTGAAGGTTTCCATTCTTATGCCGCGGGATAACAACGGAAGTCTTCCAGTGCTTAGGATATACTGCACTGTTAAAAGAGAGCGTAAAAATGTTGAGCAATAGAAGAGGCAACTCGCTCCCACCGCTTTTTAACAATCAAGGGGGAATTCCATCAGGTCCTGGGTAAGTCGAGGAAGACAAGCGGGAGACTTGACCGGAGATTTTTGCAATAGTGAATTCCACTGTGCATAAACTTTCAGCAATGTGTGGCGTGACAAGCGCTGGTGTGGTTAGCGGTTCATCAACCACTGATTCGGCAAAATAAGCGCTGAAAGCCTCACAAATTGCACGCGGAGCATCAAGGTATGTGCCATCCGGCATAATGATAAAGTTGATGGAATTACTGCGACGCAAACCTCTAGCACGAAACAGTTTGGGCAGTTCCGTTGTTTTATTCGGGCTGACAGGTTCGTTAGCTCAATTTTCCAGCGCTGCTTAGACCAGCATCAAGTTCCGGCTACATGGAAGCTTGGAGTAATAACGTGGAGTCACGAAGGCGGAAGCAGAACCGAGCCCTTCAACTAGCGTCCAGTATCCCTTCTCTCTATGCTTTCCCAGGTTATGAAATTCATGGTTGCCAACACACTGGTGTGTTATATGCAAAACTATAACATCATCATGTCATCGACAGTTGTCATGAACAACGAATCTACTAACCGCACACAGTAGTTGGATCATGTTAGCTAAGGCTGGAGCAACAGTTGTTGTGATCTAGTTAGACTTTTCGAAGAATTTCGATAGTCTAGACTATCAGATATTATTTGCCATGCTCAAACGTTGCGCGCTCGGATGGATGATAAACTTTCTAATTTAACGGCAGTGATCAGACTTCAAAGCACTTTATCGGACCCCATACTATGCGAGTGTGGTGTGCCGCAACGCTCAATTACGTGTCCACTTCTGTGTTTGATGTTTATTAATGACTTCGCACAGATAACCGCTTTAAACTTCCTAATGACTGACGACAATTTCAAGATTATGCGCATGATTCTAGTGGATGCCCACCAAAATCCGCCTCAGAGTGACCCAGACACGGTACAGCAATGGACAAGCAGAGATTTCCTGTATTTCAACGTGACTAGATGCATGGTACTTTCCATCCGACATCGGATCGACTAACCATCCCGGCTCGGGATGAGTGCACTGAAACAATCAGTTATCGAACTTCACTTGGGTGTGTTGACTCAAGATGACTTGGGTAGTTCCAGGCAACCCGAGAAGTCCTCCAAAGCTGAAAAGTAACACATCAGACAGTTACGACGGACGTTCAGACAAACAAACTGCTCTAGCTATCGTCAGGTACTCAGTGTGTGTGTTCGCCCCCATGCCAAATACGCACTTCAAGCTTGGCATCTATGATTAAAACACGACCTCAACTCGGTCTTCCAAAAATGTAGGTAAAATGTGCAATTTTTCCAACGATGGGATGCTGAAACGATTGGTTGTATTCAGCGGATGCTATCGAAAAATACAAGGCGATTTGACTATGGCATACTTGATACTGAATGACCTACATTATGTGTGCCACCCAATACAGCAATCCAGCAGCAATACAAAATTGTGGGGTCAGGCGTTGAAACTCGCAGAACAGTATAGTCGTCTGGATTGCTGCAGGAATTTCTTTGCCCTTTGAGTCTGTCTCCAGTGGAATGCCCGCAAAATGAAACCGTCATGCAAAGAGGATCTAGTAGGTAAATTTACTTCAAAGCACAAACCGGTGTATAAGAACTAGACATTTTTCAGTGTGTACAAAAATATTCACGTCCTCTAACATTGCATGGACAAACATATAAGGTCAAAGGGATAGCGAATGCTCCACGGTCATAGTAAGAGGCATATTTTTAACGCAACCTACTGTCACTAAAAACCGATATATGTTGCACTTATAACGACTCACAGACATCTTCACCGTTTAGCTGTGACTAGTTAGCTCCTGCATGTGTGTCTATTCGCTGTCTCATTGTGTACGCCTCGGGAGTACAGCCGCAATTTAGCCCGGCTCGCTTCACTCGCCGTCATTCCAGTCCTCTAGACACATTCTTGTGCACGCGCTTTCCAACAAGTTCGAGGACCGCTACTCAGTGCTTACCATCTCTCGGATCTAACTTATGTAGATCACACTGTTACTCCCGTTCTCAGTTTTGGAATATTTTTCATCGAGTTTCGCTTGTGTAGTCACTTCACTTCCGAGCTAGCAAATGAGAAAAACATCCCGGCCGTTTGTGAGGACCGGTTGATGGGCGCCGTATTGCTATCGCCACAAAAGCTGTTATCGTCTCATGACTGGCTTCCAATAAAACCGTGAGCTTCTAGTAGGCTGCTTTCGCTGCTAAAGGCAATCATACAGCCGGGAGCTGGCTATAAGATTACAATGTTGTTCGCTTTACCATTTCGATCGCGTGTGTGTTACAGATGAAAATGCACCCTTCATAGGTGCATAAAGACGATTTCTTGACATGACTTGACGTGAAAATGCTTTTAGATTTCAGTCAGCCCGACGCACTGGTGGCATCAATAGACAACACACCAACTTCTTCATGAATGCAACTATTGCCCTCACAGTCAGACAATTGCTAATTGTACAAATTGCTTAGGCGTTCGATGGTGTTTCACTTGTGTAATGGAGAACATACATTTATTCACTTCCTTAATTATATTTAGGGTAAATGTGTCTTATGTCGGTAAATAGCAATGATTTAGATGTTTGAATTGCCCACCGTCGTTTTGGCGACAGAGAGGCATTGGCCGAATAGCGTTGGCGAGCTCTTTCTGCAAAGTCTCCAACAAAATCCGTCTATATTCGTTCACAATTTTCTCTTTCAGTTAAGCCAGGCTTTTGTGTTCCGTTCTAATAACACTGCGCTTCAAGTATCCCCATGGGAAAACTTCATAGGATTTAGATCCGGTAAGAGCGCGAGCTATTTTATTGGTCTTCCGCGACTGTTCCAACGTTCACCGAATATCACTTTCTGGTAGGCACGAACCGATTGTGCTGAATGTGCAGGCGAGCCATCGTGCTGCCACCAAACGTTATTCATTTCCCCTTCCTAAGGTAGCTGCGGAAAGAGGATGCTCTGCAGCTTTTCCAACCACGTGGATGCTAATAAATGTTAGACATTGGTATTGTTAGACGACAACGTACTGGACGCATCGTTGCAAAAGGAAAGTTTGGAGGATGGCTTGGTGGCTAGACCTACTGAAACCTGGGGACATATTGCATCCGCAGCGCGTTTGCTGCTTCCACAACCGTTCTTTTTGGGCCATCAGCCGTCCGACGTGGAGGGAATCCTTGCCTCAAATTTCGTAGGCTATTGACTTGCTTATACAGCAGTTTTGCTTAGCACTGAAGGATTTTGTGATGTGATGCTGAAAGGCGGCTTCGTTTTCTGTTGGCAGCTGTGTGCAGTGGTGACGTCGGATTCCGTATTGTTCCAATTTCCTGGTGCTGGAACTTCTCTGTACACTCGCCATGCTGCGTAGCTTAGTGGCATTTAATTTTAAGTTCTGCTTCTAACAAATGAAACTGTTCCACGCTTATTGCAAAATTATCTCTGAAACCTCTGCAATCAGCTGAATTAATTTGCTGACGAAGTAGAGCCAGGCGACTTCCGGGGATAGTTAGGCAAAGAAACACCAAGTTGTAACGCTGACGAACTAGGCTAATCGATCGTAGCTTGTGATGATTCGCACAGTTTCATCGTTCTCCTTCCGATATTCTGTATAGAAGGCAAGGTTGAAACCTCTAAATGCATGGTCACCGGGACCCAATGGGCAGTTTACAAGAAACACAATTATTTTTCTCATTCATAAAATGCAAGACACTGCAGGATGATTTGCGATATGTCGCCTTTACGTATGTCATGGCGGTCCGCTGCCGTCGCCCAGGGCTCAGTAACATAAGTCTATGATTCGCAAGATCCAGGTCCTGCGTTCAAATCCGGCATGATTCGGCGGGTGCGCTCTACTGACAAGTTCTAATAGGACGAAAGGGCCGTATAGCAGTTTCCTGAATGTGTGGTGGCTGCCTGTCTGTCTATCGGCGACGAGATATCACAAAACCTAATAAAGCCCCTACTAATTATAAATCAAGAGTAGTCGACTTAGCACCTTACATGCCACCTCGATTGATGGCTTCTTGCAAAGGAAGTCGTTGCTCTGGGGGCCAGCCCTTTCTTCTGCACATTCCTAACATGCCAGACATTGGAGGATGAGCGCGCTATATCGCAGTTAGATATCAGTCATGGCGATCCGCTGCCGTCGCCCATGGCGCAGTGACATAAGTCGCTGATTCGCACGAGTAAGGTTATGGTTTCGAATCCGGCATGATTTGGCAGGTGCGCGCTACTGGAGAGTCCCAATTGGACGAAACGGCTGTCTAGCGCTCTCCTGGATGTGTGGTGGCTGTCTATCTGCGTCTTACTGCGACAAAGCTGCACTGAAACTAAGAAGGTTTGCGTAATGTTTAGTAGCACACCAGACGTATCACAAATATCAGACGAGTAGAAATGAACTGCTAAGAATAACAGTAATAGAGCAGAGGAAATCGCTGGAATGCTATTGAGAAATGCGGAGAAGCACGAAAATCAGATTGGTGACTGCAGTGGTCAGGAATTAAACGGTGCTACTGGTATAGAGGGCTACCAATCAGGTGTACATGTACCTTTGCGTAAACAATCCAATGATCCATTTGTGTCATGTGCAAACTAATCCCTGAATCTGGATTGTGTTCATAAAGATCCTGCGACGGTTCATTCTGTTGCATTTTTGACAGCATAGACCGGCTATTCTTATCAATTTACATCTAACTATTGCTGCAATGTCTTGATTTAACTCGCCGGTATAAGTATCAAATGCCTGTACAATCTTGATGCAGTAGCCGAGCAGACGTTGTAAATGTTGTAGTGAAGAAATACGCGGAAATCGCCACTTCCCTTAAAAGTTTCACAGATTAATGAGAAAATGCAACCACAAGATCAGATGCGCCTTTAGTTCTCACCACGGAATAGTGGTTACCTTTGCAGATCTGTTCTCATAGAAAGCAAGGATGCATAGAGATGTCTAAAGAAAAGCGACGGGATCTGCTGGATGTGCTGCATACATACGGTCCTAGCCCCAGTTTTAACACGCAAGAACATAGAATTTACTGCCAAATATATGTTTAAGGAACTGCTGACACTAGGCACCTACAGCTCTCCCGGAATCGATAGTGTCGAAAGGAAGGCGCTGAACGTAACAGCAATAACGCTGACCGGTCCATTATTGCATTTCTTTCAAACCTGCTTATATTCACAAACTGCGTTTACTGTGTGGAAACATGGTTTAACCACGCAATTTTCAACAGCGGTAATCGCTTGAAACCCGCCAACTATTGCCTTGCACTTATCCTGACTAAGCTCTCAAATGTGTTGGCGTCAATCTTTGCTGAGCCCTTAGTAGACCAACTAGAACGCCACAACATCATAACACCCGATCAACGCGGTTTCCGCCAGCACCTTTCTTGCAATATCAAACTACCGATGGCACAATGTAGTTGGACAGAAGTGACGGATGAAGGTAGAGGGACAAACTTCATGTAACTCGACTTCTCCATAGCCTTCGACTGACCGGACCACCAACTTCGGCTTCCGAGGCTTGAAAGTTTTGATGTTGTTGATCCTATCCTTGTGTGGATTAGAAATTTCCTGCAGTATGGGCAACTGCTGCTCAACCTTCGAAGAGTGCTGTCCGATCAATTTTTTTCAACTGGGGAGTTCCGCAAGCATCAGTTCTGGGGCCGCGTCTGCTTCTTCTGTTTATTAACTATCTAACACGCTTGGTTGTCGCAGATTTCTTGCTGTTCGCTTGTGATCTTGTGATGTGGCGGAAAATTGACGATACGGAAGATCACGATGCACTTCAGCGAGACGTAGACAGAGAATATGAGTGCTAACTCCACTATATTCTCCAGTTCAATTCTGGGGTGTAAGTTGGTTCACATTCGCTACCAGACGAACATCACATACACGTTTGGAGACCAAGTCTTGCAAGCAGTCACCCAGAAGCGCTACCTTGATTTATTAATTCAGCCTGACGTGAGCTGCACAGAACAACCTGAGAAGGTGCCATCGACTGTGAACTAACAGGTTGGCATGAAGCGGAGTACATTCAGGCAGTTTGATCCCTCTCAATGTTCACAGATGCATAATACCTACGTGCGGCCTCATGTGGAATACGTACTCCAGACTTGGTAGATCTGACAAAGCAAGACCTTGCGGCGCTCGAGAATGCACAGCAAAGAGCCACGAAGCATGTCAAACGCTTGATTAATCTGCATTATCAACTGAGACTGAGGACCCTAAAGTTATACAGCGTCCAGTACAGGCGCATATGTGGCGACCTATTATGGCCTACCAGCTTCTAAGGAAACCCAATCAAGTCTGCCGTCTTCTACTACAACTGAGCCACAATACGCATTTGAGGGGCTAAAGGTTCAGGTTAGCCACTCAATACTGTCGACTAGAATGCCGATGGAAGTTTTACTCACTTTGCGTGTGCGAGCTATGGAACACCCCCAAATTACGTTGTTTACGCTCCCACTTTACCTGTGGTTAAGAAAGAGTTTGACATTACCCTAACCCACCTACACTACGATATATAGCCTGTGTGTCTCCACAGGCGATGTAATGCGATAAAATGTGCACAACCAGAATTAATCAAAACAACTGAGTTTGACCCTTTATGCCTGCTTCTCTGTCAAAATTGTAGTGAGTCCACCGAATGGACTTACATTTTATCCCTTTGTTTTTTATTCGCCATATTGTGATTCCCATTCTGGCCATCTCGCGGGACTAGTAAATAGTCTGCCCTTTTGCCCGTAATATACCACTGTTCTATAGTTAGGAATATTCATTCGACTGCGCTTACTATGACAGTTGAAGGCCTCACTGATTGCATGATTCTGTCCATCTCTTACCGTGTTGATGAGTGGCAAATTCACACCACATTTAAACAAGGAACATTGACTCATGTAGTAGCCATGAGACTCAGCAGATTAAAGCCCAGCAAGTCTTTACATGCACTGCAGTCAATGTTCGCAAGATAAATCATTTATGATGTTATGATATTTTTAACTAATTTTGACTGCAGGGCACAAACGCAGCCTATTTTCCTCTCGGGATCGACAATGCACTAAATTACATTTGAGAAAAGGAGCCAGTTGTGTCGCGAAGGCTTATGTGGGCGCAGTAACTTCAACAGTTTTCTCTCACTATTTTCAAAACATTTGGTAGGATTTACCCATGCATTCTCTATTGGAAGCGGCGTAATTTCACGACGTGTAAACATCTACACGGAAACGAGCCATATGATAACCAGGAAAGCTAAAGTGCAATAGCATATTCAGTGTTAGGCCCGGCTTATTAGTTATATATGTCAACAAACTGGCAATCTCAAACGAATCAAGCAATTTGCTCTAAGCGCATAACATTAACTCGTGACAGGAGATCATGGTGTCATGTTGCTTAAACTGATCGAAATAGCGTTAAGGATTTGACAGTTCAAAACATTTCACAAAGTAACTGCTAATTATATAGGATTCCTTTTACGCTTATAAACTAGGCAGACCGCAGTGCGCGTATTCAGGAATAATTTGCTTTTATACAGTGAACAGTATCAGTTCCCGTTATCGACTTCACATTAGTGAACCATCTATTTAGGAAAGCTAGATAAGTTCATCCTCCATCCTAGGAAATTCATTCAGAGTACCAACTGGATGGAACATTGCACGAATTAGTTAGTACAGTACACGCGGTTGTATCGTTGCATGCATTCAATATATGCCTTCAAGTTCCATTGTGTTGCCCACTACAGGCCTAATATAATTGGTGAACTCACGGCGTTTTACATATATAACCGTGTGGTGATCCGTGATAATAGGGACAGTTGGTGGTGCAGAAATACTATGCGCTGGCCGATGTGTTTATATTCTCAGCGCAATGAGTATACCGACTTCTAATTCACCTTGTTGGTGTGTGCAATCGCACCAGGGAACTCGTCTCCCCCGTCGTCCTGATGGATCCGTCAAATGTTGACTATACTACAAAAATAGACTAAACGTTTTTAATGCGTAACCGGTAATTAGTAACTAAAGGCCTTTTGGATTCGGTGAAGAAATTCAAGGTTATTGAGTCACTGCAAAGTAAATCTGCATGTGCTGATGGCACACATGAAAGGGGGGGAATGAGAGTTTAGGTGACTTTCCTTGCAGTGGACCACGTTTTCTTATCGTCAAACACATATGATCCACTGGGTGAGGCCTTCATTGTGGAAACTAATGGTCGTTCCAAGCAAAACAATCAGAAACTATACCAGAATCAAGCTTGTAATTATTAGAGCAAATGTAATTTCTTTACTCAAAGAAACTCAATGTTTTCGCACATTTCTTTTAGCTCACAACTGAATCAACTTCATTTGGGTGGCATGTATGTGCGCCATGAAACAATGAATAGCTTAGGCTGGTACCACGAGCGACATTTACGTATTGTGAAGTATTGGAGGATAGGAAACGAACGAATGTCTACAACAGATTCAAAGAAGTAAGAAGACGAGCAATGCAAGATGTCACCATTTTGTGTTACCTGATGACTAGCAAAATAACAACATATATAATGAATTACAGTGACATGCTTAAACTTGTCATCATTACTCTTGGATAGGAAGCTATTGGTATCGTTATCATTGGGCATGAACTGCAAAATACCTCCCAAGAAGATTTGTGCAATCTTTGTCGAAGCCCAATTCGAAAGTCTAATCGATCAACTGTCTTAACTGAACCTGATGACCCAAGAACACTACACTGGTTTAAAGTTAATCTTGTCAACAACGCGCAGGGTTACATAATGGATCGGATTCACCAACCCTTTTGTGTAGATAATAGCCACATTAAGGTCTTACGTGAGCTGAAAGCCAGATATGTGTTGGTTTTAAAACCGGACAAGGGAACAGGAATTGTTGTTATGGATAAGTAAGATTATGAACACCAGATGTATGATATCCTGAAAAATGGGGCTAAATTTCAGGAGAACAAAAGAGGATCCACGGTAACGCAAGTTGAAAGGAGCGTGACCAATCAATTAAAATTGTTACTTCACCACGGTATAATTTCAGAAACGCTGTGCACTTCATCTAAATCCCTGGGTACTTGTAGCCCACAAATGTACGGCCTGCCAAAATTCCATAAGGCTAACGCACTATTAAGGCCCATACTCGTCATGTGCAACTCCCCGTACCACAAGTTGGTACGTTGGCTAGTCGACATGCCTGCACCAGTGAGACACATGATAACGACCTACACCGTGAAAGACACATTTGATCTCATTGATTGTGTGCAGGATGTGAATATTGCCGACAAGGTTATGTGTTCTATGGACGTAGAGTCTTTGTTCACCAACATCCCAGTAAAAGAAAGAGTGAATTACTTGTGAGAGTTCATCAAAAATTAAAAAGTAGCCTTGCGAATCCCAGTGGAATATCTACGGATTTACTGCTATTATGTACAAAAAATGTTCACTTCTTATGTAATGGACAAGTTTATTGCCAGGTAGATGGTGTGACTATGCGAAGTCCGCTTGGCCCGGTACCGGCTAATATATTTATGGCAATGGTCGAAATGAGGTGTGAATCCTACCTAAAGCAAATGTGCCTATATAGGTGATATATGGATAACAACTTGGAGATTGCCCAAAGTGTAGAGACTGTTCAGCCTCTTCACAGTGCCCTCAACAATGCACATCCCAACACCCGTTACACCTGTGAGCTAGAAGACAACATTTGTTTTGCTTTTCTGGAAGTATTGTTGACAAAACGAGACGATGGCTAAATAAAACCTTCTGTTTACAGGAAAGCTACATCGGCAGGCCCATATGAGAGCATCAATAGCTTTGAGTCAGTCCAATACAAACGTTGCTTTGTCAAGACGTTGTTCGATCGCACCCATAGAAAATGCAGTGCTGACTGTGTGGAGCCGGAATTATCGTTCATCACACAGATATTACGAGCCAATGGATATCCAGAGGCTTTCATCAAGTTTAACATTCACCCTAAGGAAAACAAACCAAGAGTACTTACTGTGCCCAAAATGCTTGTCTATTTACAGCTACCCTTCAAAGGTAATGTGGTGACGGCGAAAATTGAATGACGTATGAACACACCTATTCGCCGTTGATTCAACTCTGCCAAACTCTGTGCTATCTGGACAACCAAAAAGCTGCCGATGCCCCCCAATCAAACCTACTCAACTGGTCTACGCCACAACTCATTGCATTTAGCAATTCGTCTGTACCTGCGGAAGCATTTACATGGGCAGAACAGATCATTATCTGAATAAGCGGATTGGAAAAGACATTCTGAAGCAAATTTCTGGGCTAATGGCACAACAAGCAACCGGAGAAGGAGCAGTAGGCAAGCTGTTGGCCTCATCTATCGTTAAACACCTAGTCAGTACAGGTCATCAAATTTACCCTGGGTCAAGTTTTACGGTAATCTACCGAAACGAAAATGCCAGGGTGCTGATGTTTTCCGAGGCCATGACCTTAAGTAGTTACGGTCTCATCCTTTGTGTGCAAAACCTATTGACAGTAGCCCTTAAGCTTCCTTGGCGTTCATGATATTTGCCCCAGTGCTACCGGCTCTTGTTTTGTGCTTGTGTACATTTTTTCTGAATAAATCAGAACGACCGTTTTCTTCCCTTACCTGATCTATATATGTTATTAGTTTGCAAATGATCAGATAACACGAAATGGTGCCATCTTGAAGTGCTCATCTTCTTATTGTTTTGTTCAGACTGACACAGAGAACACTATGCTTTACGATTCAAAATAATTGGTTAACGATTCCAGCTAATTAAATATATCAAGATATCATTAATTTATTATACCCCTGATGCTACATACTCGAATACGAACTTGGAATATGTGACTAAGCAGGGACTCAACTTCTTACTTGGTTGCTTGTTGTGTTCACAACTAAATAACTTACGCCTGTGCGGCAGTTTCGAGCAATTCAATAAAGGTAAGAAGTGCATATCTTTGTTTGGATCCATCTTCCAGCATTGCCAACTGGTTCCACACGTGTTGCTTGGGTGAAATCCCTGAAACGCGCATGCGAATTCTGATAAAAACATTATAAACGCAAAAACGCGAGGTAATTTAGCCAGATTGTTTTACCCCCTCTATGTAAACGCTTTCACTATGTGCGTAACAGTAGAGGATGAAATAATTTTAGGGAGTGTTAAAGCAAAGAACGTAAAAACGAGGAAGATTACGTGATGAAAAACAATATTTACACAATGGTAACCAAAAATCCCTGTATATTCTATACAGTATGCTAAAATAGGAAGTAAGATAGACGAAAAAAATATGATTAACGACAACTTGCCTACTGCAGTGTTTATTTAATTCGAATGATAATTTCCGGTTGTGAAATAGAAACCGGGCGTTACGCGCATAATCATAACGTCGTAAATAGCATTTTCAATACTCCAGACAGATTTCTCGATAAATCTGGAACAAATCGTTCTGGATTTGATTCCTTCTAATTAACGCTGTAAAATTTCGTTTAAAAATTTATAAGCGTTCATCATATATTCTCCGTTAATCCTTTCTTTACTCGGCTAAAATTTGGGTTTAACATTGAAAATGAATTAGCAGTTGTGTTGGTGAATGCAGGATTAAATCAAGCATATCTATATAGACATAAAACATATTAATTTGAATACAGCTTAGCTGTTATAGTAGTAGTGAATAATGTGTATGCAAACGGTGAGTAAATTACCTGTCATTCGCTGATGGTTAATTCCGACTTTCCACAATAAACTGGTGATTTCAGTAGAATGTCAGGTCACACCTAACAGATATAAGTAATATATATTTCTCAACCGTAGTAAAACAACAGATATAGATATTGCAAAATTCACTGGACACACGGCGGAATATATTGGGACGGTTGGAATCCTTCTGAAACGTTGAAGCAATCAAGCGGGAAATATACAATGAGAAACTAAGGATAATTTTCAGAAAATGTAAAATGCCCAGTTCAACGCTGGTGTATTTGTGGGTTCCGCTTCCAATAGATAAAAGGATCAATTGAATCTATCCAATTAGTTATAAGGACTGCTATCAGGTTTACATAGCTCAAACAGGGAGAGAGCTACGCACGAGTGTGGCAGGACACAAGAGGCACGTTCCGCGTCCATGTGGTAAGTATTCAGGATACAGGGCATTAGTAGGAGATTCAGCGGTGGACGTAGACGCGCTAGATGCGGGACAAGAAATCGATAAGTTACAGGCCCGATGTTAATTACTAAGGCGGTTAAGATTACTGAGATTATTAACCTCGAGAGGAGCATGCATGAGGTGTATAGATTCGACGCATCCAAGCTTATTTTACTCGGCTAGTCAGAAAAGGTCTCGGCGCACAGGTTCACTTTGGCCGGTGAATCATTATTAGCGAGAACCTGAATGATTCACATGTGAAAAACCTCTTATGTGGATCAATGGGTTGTTCGATGCTTGCTTATTCAGCGTATGTTCACTTGACCTATTGACCTTTGGAATAATTCGTGTCATATCTCAATATTGTCACCCTGCTTTGTCGTAAATAGCTAGACTGATTGAGCATCGGTTCACATGGTCTGAAGAAGACTATGGGACAACAGCAAATCGTTGACGGTTTCTATTTCAAACCTGAAATATCTGAAATACAAGCAACCTGGGTAACACATTGTTTATTTAGACTATAGCATTTTCCGCAAAGTTGCATAAAAGGTCCAAATTTTTGCAAAGAATGTCCAAAATTTTGCATAGAAAGTCCAAAATTTTGCAAAACCCTGTGCGATTCGCCAGCCGCTCAGTGCCAATCCTCTGACCTTAAGTGTGTTCTCATTGGCCGGATGCCAATGTTCGGTGCGTTGGTCTGGGGAGATGAGCGCGCTGCTCGTTGTCCGGGTGAGACTTGTGAATGAACCTTGGAGGAATGCACTTCGACGGTGCAACGGGCTTGTATGCGCCCCCTCAGGTCCGAAACGATGGATCACAATTGGTCTGAGAGCAATGAACAGCTGGAACATAAGCGCACTACCGAAACCATGTCTTTGATTCTAACGTCGTCGGCATGTCTTCTCACGTTCGACAGAGTATCTCAGCAGATATTCGTGACCGAGTTTTGGGCGCTTTCTTCAACGGTGATGACTGACAGCTTGTGGCAACTGTGAACAACGTCAAATATCAAACAGCCTACTCCTGGATTCGTCGTTCTCTTGATCAGGAACCGAGTACTACGCAGGCGCGCGGTCGTAAACGGATTTTGTCGGAGGAAGACGTAGATGACATCCTGGATTGGATCGCAAGGGACTCAACTCATACGCTACGGGAAATGCGAATACGAGTACGAGCAGAAATGGACAAGGACATTTCGAAGTCAACAATTGCACGGCACCTAGATGGTCGATTGATAACTATGAAGAATATCTATCAGGTTCCCGAGGGAATGAACAATGAGCGAAACAAAGGAATACGCAGGGAATTCGTTCAGCAGTTTCTCCAATTTGAGAGCGATGGCAAGTTCTTCATTTGGATTGACGAAGCGAACTTCAACGTTTACTGCAAACGTTCTCGTGGTCGGGCGCCCAGCGGAGTGAGGGCCTGTTGCAAAGTTGCCAACAGCAGAGCGCACAATTTACATTTAATCGGTGCACTCACCATGGAAGGGAAAGTGTCGATGACAACCCGGAGAGGCTCATTCACAGGTTCCCTATCTCTTGAATGGCTGCGAAGCTATTTAGACAACCTGAAACGGGAGATGGAGCTCCGGCAGGTTGTCGTGGTATGTGATAATGCACTATGTCACACACGACTGGAAGAACTGTTGTCAGTAGATGGATCCGATGGAGTAACCATACTGAGATTGAGCCCATACTCTCCGTTCCACAATCCGATCCAGAATGTTTGGCGGGTGGTGAAGGCCAGAGAGAAGAATGAGATGAGAGCGCACTACGAGGAACTTCTGGCCGGGGATCCCCAGAAACTCATGACGCAGATGGAATGGAGGCTGCAGTTGCTTGAACGCATTGCCGAAGCAGCCACCAAGGATATCAGCGTTGTGGGATGTTGTAATGCTATTCGACATATGCGTGTACATTTTACTAATTGTCTAGAAAAAATGACATATTTTGATCACTTGCTGGCCTATTTTTTACGTATCTGTTTGTATGGCAGGTTACTGGCAGCGCGTAGGGACGTGTGAGTATTCCCAGTGTTTTCAAAATATGTTTGCACGTACGTAAGTTTGTGTGTTTGTACGGGGGTTGAATCGATATCTGATGTCTAGCGCAATGGAGTGACACGGGACCGACTTCCAGTGAGCCATGCCCGAGTGATATGTTCAACTTATGGTCCTTTTCATGCTGGTATTCGCTGCGCCGTACTCTTTCATGATCAGACTGATATAATGTAGATACAGTTTCTTTTTTCGGAAAACTAGGATGTTTGGAAAGCACTTTGTAGGACCAAGTGAGCTCGCCGGGTGAAGCAACCGTCAGATGTATCACAGTATGGGATATCAGCTTGGATAGTTGAATAGTAGTGAATACGAAATTACTGCACACGTCATGTCAGGCATTTCCAAGAGTGAGAGGAACTTCTAGGTGCGAGTTCGCAAACACGTCCATTGCCAGACAAGATGTTGTCATTGAATCTGAACAAATGAATTGCGTGTTTAATAGAAACCATCTCTGCGCGATGTTTGTCCGCTGTATTTGAGTGCACTGGCGCGTTAATCCGTTACCCGATTGGAAGTTGGTCTGTCAAGTTCGGATTCCACATCAGCCGGTTCGAAAGCTGTGCTTTAGATTTAAAAGCAACCATTCCTACAGTAAGCCCAATTTAATTTGTGTGCCAGAAAGGCGCGAATAGCTGTCCAGTAAGACTTGGATACTGTCTGGCTTGTTCGGACGATCCTTGTTTGACCCAATAGCGTGCGTAAGCAAATGCAGGGGTAGGTTGCGTGGAAATGTTTCTACGTTGTTTAACGTACTGACATAACATCAGATACAGACAATTGGCATTTTAATGACATTACTACCATCTATCTCAGCTCAGGAAATGTGGCTTGCAAAACCGCAAATTTCGCACAACTGGGTTTTCAGACTTCAACCATGCGAACATCAGAACGTTACAAACTACCCACTCTGAAGATATCTTCGACGCAACAGGATATGTAAATAATACTAATGCCGTTCACATTCACCATGTTGTGTATTCCCTAGCTCGCACCCTTGATCCTTGGGTTCACTGTGGAAATATTGTTGCATTTACACTAATACCGACAATTGTCTACACTGCACACAGGACGCAGTCTCCATCAGCGATGTGTGCAGTTTTGTCCTTATTTCGATTGCAACATTTGACCGTAGTTTAACCCGGCCAGCAGTGAACAAGTTGACTGTGTTATTCTGGACTGTCTCAACGTCGTTCACCTTACTTGATCAAAACGTTAAAAGCAAAGTATGACTCCTCAATACGCTTATCGCTTTCACCTTCTCACTTAATATGGTTAAAATCGTTAAACTCACATTAGACTAGGTCCCAATAATGCAAGATGCCTGTGGGTAACATTTCACGGAACCAAATATTTTAGCAACGCGCATACAATGATGGTTTGAATAATAAACCTTAGTTCCCTTCCACTATTTCTTCTTGCAAACCGTGTATATCAGAACATCATCCAGAAAAATAAGTGTGTCTTAGCTGTTAACATTTTTCTTTCATGAGCAATTCCAGAAAGTAACGTGACCAGGAGGTCCCGGAATGCAACGAAACGGCAAAGATATTTGCACATGGAATGCCATCTAGCCTCTAACAAACATATCATGAAGGACAACTTGTTTACTGCATTGCTTTCTTTAATTCGAATGATAATTCCTGGTTATGCAGTAGAAACCGGGCGTTAGCGTATGGTCATAACTTCATGATAAGATTTTTCAATATTGCAGACAGATTGCACGATAAATGTGGATCAAATCGTTCTGGATAAGTTTCCTAATAATAAGCGCTGTTCAATTTCGTTTAAATATTTATAAGCGTTCATCATATATTCTCCGTTAATCCTTTCTTTACTCGGCTAAAATTTGGGTTTAACATTGAAAATGAATTAGCAGTTGTGTTGGTGAATGCAGGATTAAATCCAGCATATCTATATAGACATAAAACATATTAATTTGAATACAGCTTAGCTGTTATAGTAGTAGTGAATAATGTGTATGCAAACGGTGAGTAAATTACCTGTCATTCGCTGATGGTTAATTCCGACTTTCCACAATAAACTGGTGATTTCAGTAGAATGTCAGGTCACACCTAACAGATATAAGTAATATATATTTCTCAACCGTAGTAAAACAACAGATATAGATAATGCAAAGTTCACTGGACACACGGCGGAATATATTGGGACGGTTGGAATCCTTCTGAAACGTTGAAGCAATCAAGCGGGAAATATACAATGAGAAACTAAGGATAATTTTCAGAAAATGTAAAATGCCCAGTTCAACGCTGGTGTATTTGTGGGTTCCGCTTCCAATAGATAAAAGGATCAATTGAATCTATCCAATTAGTTATAAGGACTGCTATCAGGTTTACATAGCTCAAACAGGGAGAGAGCTACGCACGAGTGTGGCAGGACACAAGAGGCACGTTCCGCGTCCATGTGGTAAGTACTCAGGATACAGGGCATTACTAGGAGATTCAGCGGTGGACGTAGACGCGCTAGATGCGGGACAAGAAATCGACAAGTTACAGGCCCGAGGTTAATTACTAAGGCGGTTAAGATTACTGAGATTATTAACCTCGAGAGGAGCATGCATGAGGTGTATAGATTCGACGCATCCAAGCTTATTTTACTCGGCTAGTCAGAAAAAGTCTCTGCGCACAGGTTCACTTTGGCCGGTGAATCATTATTAGCGAGAACCTGAATGATTCACATGTGAAAAACCTCTGATGTGGATCAATGGGTTGTTCGATGCTTGCTTATTCAGCGTATGTTCACTTGACCTATTGACCTTTGGAATAAATCGTGCCATATCTCAATATTGTCACCCTGCTTTGTTGTAAATAGCTAGACTGATTGAGCATCGGTTCACATGGTCTGAAGAAGACTATGGGACAACAGCAAATCGTTGACGGTTTCTATTCCAAACCTGAAATACCTGAAATACAAACAACCTGGGTAACACATGGTTTAATTAGACTAGAATGTTGGGAGCAATTGCGGTGAATGCAACTATTTACGGATGTTAGCTCTCAGGTATTCAGGAGACACTCTATAGAAGGTTGACATATTATGATGGACAGGAAAATGTTGGCAATAAAGTAAAGATCTTGCACACTATCAGACGTCAAACTTGAAAATTTACTTTTGGTTTTAAAATAGGAGTACGAGCATTAGCCAATAAATTTGCATGCATAGATTTTGGCCATGATGGTTTTAGTGTAGAGAAACGGTTAAACTGATATAAAGGCAGCAAACGATTTTAGCAAAAGGAAATGGGATTTATGTAGCGATTCACAGAATTGTTAAGCTCGCAATCCCCGACTATGCGTTTCTTTTTTGGAAAGTAAGATACTTGAAGCACAGAGGAGAATAAAGAAGACAAAACGAATAAAATGGAACTAAGGAAGGATAGAAGTAATTGTAAGAAGATACCGGAAGATTACTGGGTTTGGTGCGGTATACCTAGGCATCTGTGTTTCACAAAATAACGTCAAGTTCCCGCTGTCAGCAAAATAATAAACGAAAAAGCAATTATAATTAGACCATAAAGAAAAGGTTATAACGAACACAACGAAATCCATCCAGTAAGGTAAAAGTAGGTGAGTATAAGTAAGATGTGCTCTTGGATCGCAGTCATTAATTGAAATCAACCCTGGGGTGTTACCGACAATGTTACATATAAGCTTTTACAGATACCTGGGACTGCTCCATACAAGTAAAAATGTGTCTTCGTTAGGTCGAACAAATGGATGTAAACGACATGCTGGTATTTGTTAAAAATTACATTTAAGTAACAATATTCATTAGATATCCAATTTCTGCTTTTAGCGAATTCGATAGCAGTGCGTACTTGAATGTGAAGAGAGTTGAGAGCATTTTGGACCCACAGAATTTTCAATTAAATATGGGATTTATACCAGACTGCGTTTGCTGTGGAAGCTAATGTTCCGGAGAATAATTGAACACTTTCCTTTAGTCTTCTTCATCCGTTGTCTTATATGGCTCGCTCATTCATGATAGATTTGAAACAAATATCCCAAGTAGCGAAGGGTGAAACGCCTTTAATCTACTTAGTCATATTCCAGAGAGTCTGCGCTTTGCATTGCAGTAAAATCCACCTGGATCATCGTTGATAGCGATACGGCATCTTCATTATGTGTATCTAACAGTACCGACTCGAACGCAGTCGATCAATTTCAGGATGAGCAACGCAACGAGGAGTGCCGCTTCGCGTCCCCATGTCGTTGACTGGAGCACCAAAAGACAGAATTGCAGAAGAGCTGTGGAGATGGCTAAGTTAACCAACCAAGGGGTCGACAAAATGGATCAACTGGGTAGAACAGTTATTTTGTGATAATTAAATCCATAAGCATTTAGCTAAATGCTTATTATTACCTGTGCTTTTCGACCCAGTCGGGTGGTCAAATACTTAAATATATGTGATTATATCTGTTCCAATTTTCGTTCGGGATCCAAACCATGGACCAGCCTGTTTGCGCCACTGGCGCGTGAGCATAAGTGGCAACTAGTCGAAGCAAAAGTGCCGTTTATTAAGGCATTTCTTTATGGAGGTGATTCGGTGATTCACCGCCAAACAATGACACCCATAAGGGAATGCTAGTTTTGAGAGGAGTGACACCGAAACAGTTCACTTCTGGCGCCGTCCTTGTGATCGGAATGACCGAGTTCTACTTCAAAGTGCATTGACATCATTAGCCAATGTGTGTGGAAGTCTAACCAAAAGGTGGGAATTTGAAGTTCAACTTTAATTTCCTTTCCGTTTTGCCATGCGTTGTTCATGGATTTCAGTGATATAGTTATCAGGGCGTCAGCTGTTAACCACCATGCACCGAGTTCCACCAAATCTCAGGATATCTCCATCTACTGAGTAGAAACGAGAACCATATCCGTCATGGGATGTCAGTGTTGGGAAGAGCAACAACGCAACACCACCATTGCATATATAGCAATAGTGATCCGAGTGACGGAACGCTGTCTCAAATTGAACCGAGGTCTCAATTGGGATTCTGTGCCGCTATCCAACCACACGGCGTTTACTTCAAGTGCAACTTTTAACGTACTTCCACATTTCATATATAGGCCTGCTACAACTATCCGCATCCCGTTGAATTTGCAAAGCGTCTGTTAAGCTTTCACCTTTTCAATAATGTTTGCGTCATTTCCAAATGACGGTTTACGGATTTCAACGCATTATTCAGTATTAACGAAAGAATGTTCAGTCTAGTCGTCTAGTTAACGTCTTCCTTTTATTTTGTGCAACCACTTTATGTACCATTTGTCGGTCAAAATGTTGAACAGGAGAATCGTCACACTGATTGTTAGATTATTCGCGATCACAAGATTTAAAGTTTGATCGGTTCAGAAATAAACAACCGTTAGGGAGACTAAACAGGCCATGAAATTGGACAAAGCTGGACAGATACTTGACACTGAAGACGAAACGCAAATGAAGCCATGATCTTCTCAATAGCTTTTCGGGTCCCAGATGGCCAACTTAATTTTGGAAATGTTTATATTAACGCAATAATTGGCGCGCAAAGTTGTGTGCAAGAAAGCCGCAGGTGAATATTATTGCAAAAAATAGTACCATATTTTGGCTAATTGCTACAATATTCAATAAAGCGCAGCTGAATAAAATTGTGGAAACAGGCTAGATTTTAGTCATATCCACCTTCACAAGCAAAAGGAAAATACGTAATTAATGCGAAAAGACAAGGTCGAAGCCCAAGTACAAAAAATTAAGAAAATATCCATAGGAAATGCGACGCGTTTTGATTGACTTGAATGCGTGCGGGATGTATGCGAAGTGAGGTGTTTATTGAATGAATGATATTCGCCGAAACCCGGGACTGATTTTTATTTCCGGAGACCCTCACACGCCACTGACTGCCACACGTCACTTCAACATATATTATGCGTGATACGGGGTTTAAACACAGGGCTACATTTGAACACTGATTACGCAACTTTCGTTACAGCAAACTACTTTGGGATAAAATTCTTTAAGGCCGTCATCGAAACACTTAGATGATTGTTCTAGTACAAATCACTCCATACGATGTTGTGCTAACGGTTTGGTGTGTGCATTAGAAATGCAATATCATTTGACCCCTATCTAAGTAATTTTCTCCATTTAATCCTGTGTCCTTGTTAACCACTTGAATCATTTAAATCCTGATGGCGGCTGTCTGATTGCGTTCGCTTCCCTTGTTGTGCATAACTGACTCGAGAAGGACTAGTTGTCGGACTACTTAAGGAAAGTGAACTTCAGCAAATTCCGGAGTCACAATATTGGATAAGCGATTGGAGCGAGCTTCAGTTAATTGAGTGCTTATGATTTCATGTGACCTGCTACCCAGTCACGTGCTCATGTGATTTAGAATATTTTGTTTATGTGTTCCGCTTTCGTTCTGGATCCATTTAATCGACCAGTATGTTTGCGCCACTGGCGGATAATATATAATGCGCAACTAGTCGGAGCAAATATCAAGCTTATTGAAGTACTTCGTTGTGCAGGTGATTTCGTGCTTCATCTCCCAACGTGACATCCAGAAGGTTGTCCGTTTTGAGCGGAGCGACGTAGAAACTTCCATTTCTAACACTGTCCTTGTGAGCGGCATGACTGCGTTCTAGTTCAAGGTGAATTGACGTCAATAGACATTTTGTTTCGCAATGTGGGAATCGAAGTTCAACTTTTAATTCCTTTTTCCGTTGCGACATGTGTCGCTCATGGATTTCAGTGATATAGTGATCGGGGTGTCAGCTGCTAATCACCAGACACAGAGCTCCGCCAAATCTCAATCTATCTCCATCTGATGAGTACAAACCAGAAGCAAATCCGTCATGGGGTGTTAGTGTTGGGAAAATCAACACCGCAACACCACCATTTCATATGGGACCCTAGCGTCCTGATTGACCGAACGCTGCAACAAAGTGAACCGAACTCTCAATAGAGATTCTGTGCCGCAATCCAAGCATATGGCGGGTACTCCAAATGCAACTTTTAGCGTATTTCAACATTTCATGTATTGGCCTGCTACAACTATCGCCATCCTCTTGTCTCTGCAAATTGTCCGTAAAAGCTCTCATTTTTTCAATCATGAGTAATTTCTAAATGACGGAATATTCATTTCAACTCATTGTTCAGCTTTACTAAAACGATGTTCAGCCTTACCGTTTATTCACCGTCTGCTTTTCTTTTGTTCAACCGCAGCATGTACCATTTGTCGGACAAAACTTTGAACAGGAACGCCGGTAAATTCATGATCAGATTAGGCACGATCAAATAATTTTACGTTGCTGGATTTGGAAATAAACAAGTGTTAGAGAGATTACACTGGCCATCAAATTGGCAAAATCTAGACAGAGAATCCATAGCGGTAAATTCAGTGAAAACCAATCACAAAGAGCGCACTCGATTCCTTGGTAGATTATCCTGTCTCACCTGGTCAATTTTTTTTGTAAATGCTGATAATCGCGCATCACGTGACGCGAAATGTGCAAATATGTCCCAACAACAGTTACGGGAGCGAAATAGCTCCCAAGATGCATTTTGGTTTTGTACTGCGTGTTTCGCCATCCCCCCTCTTTAAGTGCTTGCTTATAGTAGCTGAGAAATGCAACCGGTTAATCGCAGAAGCAGAGCAGAGGATCAACAATAAGCTTACTTCAATGGAAGCGAGTATGGACCACAGAAGCGTAGCGGCTGCTAAACAACGGAATGCTGAACAATCCGCTTCCCCTGCACCGCAATCAGCCACGTCTACATCTCCGTTGTTTTCTCCAACTTTGGTAGAACGCCTGGCGAATACAGGCTGTACGTACGTGAATCAAACAGTACTCACAGCGACGAAAATCAGGCATCATTCAAGACGTCTGGTTAAGCAAATTCCACTAGACCTGACATCTAGTATTCACAAGGATGAAGCAGCCAAACACCAACCATTGATACCTGTAGCTCAAAAATCTCTTGTCGAGACTAAACCTCCCAGAACATCGGTTACATATGCAGAGATTGCTGCAAGGGTCCACCGAGAGGCCGCCGTTGCGTCCTCTGCCATTGTAAACATCGTTAACGTAAATAGAGAGGAAAAGAGCAAACAATCACTCGTCAACAAGTCAAGACAAATGAGTACCATACCTTGTAGATCGATTAAAATGGGATCCAACAACAGTGCCCGGACTGCTGTGTGCTCAAATGTCCCTGAATCTACCGCCATCACATTGCGGGATAAGTTATCAGACGACCAAGACCAAGGGAACTCATTGTGTATGCAGATGAGTATCAAAGTCAAGCCCATAAACTTGTTACGAATTACTCGGCATCCGAACTCGCCACACTATGGTGAACCCAGACTTATTCGAGTAACTAGAATCCTCTACAGACGTAGAAAAAGTTTTGCTCTCCGTAAGCGCGCTAAAACACGAATCATGTGCGATACGTATCTATCCTGATGTCCCTTCTAGCGCGCGACAACGAAAACGAAGCACCGAAGAGGGGCACAGCAAGCAAGACCGCGTAAACACAACCTTCATACATGGCGTGCCAGAACATCCTTCCAAAGATGTTCAAGAGACCGGAAAGCACGATTTAGAGCAGTGGCGGTTCATCCGTGAAATCGTTCTTTGGATAATGTTGTGGCACTATCGCTCCCCAGGATGCCTCTCTCACCAAATTATAGAGGATGCGGCCCTAGAATACTAAAACTTGTGGTTCAGTCAAAACAACAAGCAAAGGATGTTTTGGATCGATGGCGGAGAAATCAGAAACATCTTCCTTCCGAAATTCGGTTAAAGGTCGCAAACACTTTGCACAGCCCAAATATTAAAGCAACTGAAGCAGCAAGCATACTGACGAACATACATAAGTGTAACTTGACTGCTGCTTTAATTGACTCTGATGTAGGTCTAAACGAAGGCTGGGACGCACCTTGGCCGAATCAAGTTTTAAAAGAGGTATCATTGACTCATCAAAAAAACGAGCGACTGCCGATCTCCCATCGGTCGGCATTCTCCCACACTTGACAGCTTCACCTCTTTGCGGGCTCCTAGAGACCGAGAAACTGGCCTGCTTGTATACAAATGCTCAGGGACTTTCTAACAAACTGGCTGAACTGAAAGATCGTCAAGCTTCCGGCTCGTATGATGTCATTGGTATCACCGAGACATGGTTGCACACGGGAATGACGGACGCTGAAGTGTCGCTACCCGGCATATCACTGATCCGGAACGACAGGCTCACAAAAGGAGGAGAGGTAATCCTGTACTACCGAAACGACTTGCAGTGCGAAGCCGTGGAATATTCAGACTCGCAGTTCCCCGACTTTCTTTGGTGCCGGTTGCAGTTAAAAGGCAGGGACGCTTGCCTAATTGTCTTGGTGTACCGCGCCCGTAACTCAACACCCGAAACCGATTACCACCGAACGGCTGCTTTAAGGTGCAGTTATCAACAAAAGTACACTCACATTCTTATTAATGTGTGATTTCAACATACATAGTTTAGAAGCCCCTGACACGAACGGAGAACAATTCAAAACCAATTTACAACATCTAGTAACTACTGTTCCTCTTTACATCCACATCACTTTGCCCACTCGGTTCAGAACTGGTAACAAGCCATCTGTGCTAGATATTGTGCTTACCAACAAGAAGCATATGATTGATGCGTTGGTTTTAGACTGCCCGTTGGGACGCAGTGATCACGCAGTCGTCAGTTTCAACTTCGTCTGCTATGCAGAATATCTGCATGATAACGATGAGACTATACGAACCATCACAAGGTACGACGGACTCGCCCAGCCAGTCAGCGCCACAACATGGTCTTTCCTCGAAGAAGAAACCCCGGAAGTCGCCTGGCTCAAGTTCGTCAACACATTCAGTCAGCTGATTGCACAGGCTTCAGAGATAAATGTTGGCTATAAATGTAAATCTACTTTTTACGTTAGGAGCAGAACTCGAAGATGGATGACAGTACGCAACGCAGCATGGCGAGTGTACAGAGAAGCTCCAGCACCAGAAACTTGGGACAACTACGTAGCCCAACGTAACCACTGCACTCAACTGTTAAGAGAAGACAAAGCCGCCTATCAGCAGAACATCGCAAAAACCTTCAGTGCTAACCACAAGCTACTGTACAAGCACGTTAATAGCCTACGAAATATGAGGCAAGTATTTCCTCATCTCAAGACGGCTGATGGTCCAACAAGAACATCTATGGAAGCTGCAAACGCGCTGCAGATGCAATACACCCCCACATTTCAATGAGTCTTGCCACCAAGCGATCTACCAAGCTTTGTAGTCTGCTCACCAGGACGAATCCACATCAATTTTACCGCACAGGCTGTATTGCAAAAGCTGACTTCTCTACGCAAATACAGCTCGCCGGGTGTCGACGCCATTCGACCAGAGGCATTGGCAGCAGCAGCAAACCAACTGGCAGGACCTTTAGCTCAGTTTTTCCAGCATTGCTTAGACCAGAACCAAGTTCCCGCCATGCGGAAGCTTGGAATAATATGCCGATTCACAAAGGTGGAAACAGAACTGATCCATCCAACTACCGCCCAGTAACCCTTCTTCCTATACTCTCCAAAGTCATGGAATCCATAGTTGCCGATGCACTGGTGTGCTATCTGTAAAACTGCAACCTCATCCCCCTTGAACAGCACGGTTTCCGTCGACAGCGGTCATGTACAACGAATTTACTAATTGCACGCAGTAGTTGGACCGAGGCAGCTGACGCTGGAGAATGTGTTGATGTGATCTACCTGGATTTTTCCAAGGCTTTCGATCGTCTAGGCCATCGGATACTACTATCCAAGCTGCAGCATTACGGGATCGGAGACCCTCTTTTAAGCTGGATCGCCAACTTTCTATTTCAACGGCAATTAATGGTCAGAGTTCGGAGCTCTTTATCGGACCCCATACAATTGGAGTGCGGTGTGCCGCAAGGCTGGGTTCTAGGTCCACGTTTGTTTTTGGTGTTTATTAATGACCTTGCACAGGGAATCGCTTCAAACTTCCTAATGTTTGCCGACGATATCAAGATCTGGTGCAGTATCCAGGTAAACACCGACCAACGTGTGCTTCAGAGTGATTTAGATACGGTGTATCAATGGTCGACCCAAAATTTATTGCATTTCAAAGTCAGTAAATGCAAAGTGCTTTCCATACGACATCAAAGCAGCTACTCGTACCGACTCGGAACGGATGTACTGCAACAATCAACTCTCGAACGTGACTTGGGTGTCCTGGTTCAAGAAGACTTGGGTTGCTCCAGGCAATCCGAAAAGGCATCGAAGAACGGGAACCAACACGTGGGGCTGTTGAGGCGGGCGTTTGGACAAATAAACAGCTGCATATTTCGACAAATGCTCAGTGCGTATGTTCGCCCCCATGTCGAATACGCAATTCAAGCCTGGCATCCATGGCTGAAACACGACCTTAATACACTGGAGCAGCCACAACGCCGGGCATCTAAGAACGTAATTGGAATACGCAATCTTTCCTACCAGGAGAGGCTGCAACGATTGGGGGCGTTCAGTGGAAGCTATCCTAGACTACGAGGTGACCTGATTATGGCATACTTGATTCTGCGAGACCCACATCATGTGTGCCGACCTTTACTGCAACTCACCAGCAATACAAACCTGAGGGACCACTCATTAAAACTCGCAGAACAACACAGAACAATACGGAGTGCCGCAGAAATTTCTTTTCCATTCGTGTCTGTCACCAGTGGAATGCTCTCCCAGAATCGGTCGTCGCTGCAACGAAACTAACAGTGTAAAAAAGACGATTGGACGATGCACTCATAAACTTACATTTTGTTACTTAACACTAGCTCTCCATCCTACACCAGGAGTATACCATGGAATTATTTGTTTTTCACTGTGGATGCTGTGAAAATAAGAGGATCGCAGGACTGCAGCGCAGCAAACAATAAGTCCTTATTTTCATGTGTAAAGTATTAACAATTTTACTATCACTATCATCATTATTGTTATGTTGATATCCCCTGCAACTATCCAACGGGACTTGTAAAGCAACGCTTCTTAATCCGCATAAATTCGTTGTTCATTGTAATATTGTGTCCCGCGATGTATTGGGTCGATGCTATTGTGTAACATCTTCCTAGTATCCTTTTTAGGAATATTAAGAAATAAATTTTTTATTCTCGACAACGAGAAGCACAAGATTACATGCATGACAAGTGTAGTCAAAAATGTAAAAAAAATCTGTTTTATATAACATTGAATGTATGCATATGGGTTTATATACGTCGGTAATTGTTATATATGTAGCAATGGAACTTGTGCTAGTAAGTCTCTTGCTGTATTTTTGACTGTTTGATATGTTCAGGAATGGGGGAATAAATGAATGATGTCCATGGGTTGGATAGCATACTTTGGATATCCACGGACAGTGACTTTATTTTGTGGGGATTCCTATCCGTCACGTCAATTTGTTGTTAAACAGACATTTGTGGATTCGTGTAGGGAAAACGCTTGCCAGGCGAAATCAATCCACGCCGTGGAACACTGCTGCCGAACTATTTGTTGGAACGTGATAAACCCGGACCACCAAGCTGGCACCACGAGGAAGTTGTTCGGCTAGTTAGCCGAACTTGAAGCTTCTCTTGAACCATGGAAACCAACATGTGAAGTGATAAAGGTATTTATTCGTCAGAATAAAATAAATAGCAGGCATCAGAAATAATTGACCTCAAAACCAGGAAATCGGAAATCTGCAAGGGATCACGGGCAATGCTGATTTTCAGCAACGGAAATATTCCCATTGCATTCAGATGAATAAAGACCAGATATCAGTTCAGGGTTAAGAATTCTTTTCGGTAAGCTCTTTAGAACCAAACGTTTACATAACACTGATTGGGTGGGGTCAGCGTCAAATCGGGCAAGGATTGATTTCTAAGGTGTTTAAACGGTCAAGATCGATGACTTTAAAGTCATTCTAAGATGCATTATGGACATTTTCGAGGAGGTGCGACAAGATTGAGGTGTCTGAGGACCTAATTTCGCCTTTGTAAAACTAGTCCGGTATGTGCTCGCGAATCCTCCGGGATAGACGTCTTGTTGTGCGACCCACGTACCGTACACCACAGGAGCACTAATACTGATATACGAGCACTGAAGCGGTCAACGATGACAGACAATCTTTCAAGGGTTTTGCAAGCAATGGCCTCTGTGACAAACTATTCTTAAGCGGGATGCGAAATAAGTTTACTCAACAGCATCGTTCAGATATTGTGATAAGATATCAGCTGCAGTATCGCCCTTAAATGGCAAATGTATAAATAGCTCTTTCTTAGGAGCAATGCTCCTGGGTAGCTTTCGCTTTCGTTCTTTCGGATGTTTCATTGAGTAATCGACCTTGACCGTTTAAACACCTTAGAAACCAGTCCCTGCCGGATTTGACGCTTATCCCATACAATCAGTGTTATGTAACCATTTGGGTCTGAAGAGAGTTTATCAAAATGAATTCTTAACCCCGAACTGATTTCTGGTATTGATTAATCTGAAATCGAAAACGTAATTATCGTGCATACATAAGGCAAAATAATGCCTGCGTATGATTAACGCAATTTTAGATTTGGTCGTCAAAATATTTTGCTATATGCTGAAGCGCGGCACAGCTTATTAATAGCAGTAATATTAATAATGCTAGATGATTTATACCAACGACACTAAACACAGCTGGATGCATGCTGTTTAATCATGTTAGCTTGTTTACTCGCAACGAGAGGACATAGTAACCTGCCGCAGCGAAAGTCTCTGATATAGGAGAAAAGATTGTCACTTCATCTGATGGAAGCAGCGGTATCCATCTGTCTAGTAATGATAACCAGCAAGTGTTTTGAGCGTCACTGAATGGTCTCTAAATTAAATTGCACAATTAAATTGATCCGGAATAGATCAGGACTCTCATGTTTATCTATATAGGTAGAGAATAACTGCAGGGTCAGGCGAATTTATTTACTCTATTGCTATAGTTATCGGCATTGAAAATACGGCATCAAACACAGGCATTTGTCGAGGTTGTCTTCGCAATATGGTTTTCAAATTGTTGCTGTGAAACTGAACTCAGTTCTTTATTTCCTTGGCACGATTTGATCATTCAATGAACAAGCTGTCATCACATTTAAGGGTAAGTAAGAGTCAAACCAAATTTAAAACATCTTCGACGACCACTCTGTATACCGAATGCAATGAAGCAATTCGCTTTTTCAGTGGCCACGGTTGTGTTAATTACACCTTGTCGAAACTGTATAAAACAAATTATGCCGTTTCGCCGCATCTCAACATACCATGAATTCTAGTCGGAAGGGCAATTTTCAAAGTTCAATTTGCGAAGGTAACATATTTAACACTTGTACTCCCCATGTTTCCCTGCGCATTCGGTATGCTTATTGCATATGCAAGCTTGACTGTTCACACTTTCAAATTCCTTATGATAGACGGAGCCAACCTATTTACTTATACTGTCCTCCCATTTTCATTCCTATTTTTCTACTGGGTGAAGCTAAACTAACCGATTCACGTACAGATGAAGGCTAGACGTTGAAGTAACCATAATGCAAACTGACGGTCTTTCATCATACAACACATTGGATTGTTGTCTGCTCATGCCATCCTTACGATTTGCATCTTTAAGTGTGTTGTGGAATTGTAGCCCGCAAATAGGCTTTACCTGTCTCCTATTGATGTTATAATTTTAATTGCTTGTTCACGCAAGCTATGCAACTCCATGGGCTGTTAAATATTGAATCGATAACCACTGAGCCCAGCTTGCCGCTGAACCATTCTCTAAGCACACAACACATCTTACTTTATCAGATGACTTTGACATAAAGATTTAGGAACATGTGAGCATCTCATTCGCTTTTAACACCCCGATGTGTGTGCATACACCTCAACGATACTCAGGGTAACGCAGATGCATCTTTGTAAACTGAGTTGGAATTTCACTTAAGTGAGAAGCCTAGCTTTCTTCGGCTTTCCTCTTCTGAGTACAGTTGCTTCTGTTAATACTCTTGTTCATACGGCATGACAGCTTATCACCTGTATGCGTCCAGCGGATGGAGCAACTTGCTTCATCCACCTTACTGCTGCTTCCTTTTCTATGGTATCTCCAATCTGCACCGGAAGGAAACAAATGCGGATGACAATGAACCTGGTAGGAAACTACAATAAATGTCAGAAATGAAGATTTTTACTGAGAAGTATTTATTGTATCTTTGTATGAATCTGAACCCTTAAGAGCATCGTTTGCATGCGCATTTCTCACCTGTAAATGCTAACCTTTCTTTAGTGGGTAAGGAGACTTATTGCCACATGAAATATGCACGTTTATTTAATTGGCCTGTGATCAGTTACGTTAATTTGAAACATACAATTTGAATAATTGATAAGATGATGACAAATGTGCATGGCTTTTATGTAGCATTAAGGCTACTGAAGTTTTCTCTCATATCTTCAAAGACACACATAATAGTATAAGCTGGATTTCTAAAATCACTTTAAAATAATGCAGTGGGAACTAGAGTAAGCAATTTTGTTGCAGCAATGCTTCATGTGCTTCGACGAACTACTACCACCGGTATGCAGGGCGAAGGAGGTACAATTTGCTCATGATTTATGTAATTAGCTTTATGTAATGAGGGATATCAGATGAGAACTATGAGACTCTGTCAACCATCGCAAGCTAGGATCGAGCAGCGCAGCTCTTCAGCATAACAATCTGATCGTTCCATGCCGAAGAACCATGGCGAGTGTTCAGAAAAGCTCTAACTCCAGAAACTTGGGACAACACCGTAGCGCAACATAACCGTGCACTCAACTGCTCAGAAAGACAGAGCAGCATATAAGCAAAACATCAAAGAAACCTTTCGTACTAACCACAACCTGCTACGCAAGAGTGTTCAAAGATTACGAATGCAGAGACAAGGATTTCCTTCACTCAGGACGGCTGATGGCCCATCAAGTACGGTTGTAGAAGAAGCAAACGCGCTGCGGATAAAATATGACCCCTGGTTTCTGAGGGTCATTTTACCATGTGATATTTTAGCCATTGCCGCCAGTCTACCAAGACTAAATACATCACTATTACTGGGGAGGTTTTATTGCAAAAGCTGACATCTCTACGCAAACAGTGCTGACCGGGTATGGAGATCATTTGTCCAGAGTCACTGAGAGCAGCAACAAGCTAATTGTCAGGAATTTAGCTCAGCTATTCCAGGTTTGTTTAGATCAGAACCAAGGTACCGCTATGTGTAAGCTTGTAATATTAACCCCGATTCACAAAGGGGTAGCAGAAAGGAGTTCTCCAGCTACTGCCCGGTATCCCTTCTCCCTATGCTCTGCAAAGTCATGGAATCCATCACTTCCGATAAACTGGAGTGTTATCTGGAAGATTGTAACAACATCACGCTCAAGTAACATGTCTTCCGTCGATAGCGGTCATGCACAATGTATTCATTAATCGCACGCAGTAGTAGGAGCGAGTCAGTTGATGCTGGAGAAGGGGTCGACATGATGTAAATGGATTTTTCCAAGGCTTTCCATCGTCTAGACCATACGTTCTCAACCTTTGTTCAACCGTGGCCAACGTTTGTTATTTTCTATTTCTCATGGCCGCCCACTCTTGAGCAGCACAATGTCTCCAGTCCGCAAAGCCAGACCTAGATCTATAATTTCCCTTGGTCATATTAGTATGTTTACATGATTGCCAATTTTTAATACTGTATCACTGCTCTTTTCCTTATAAACTGCATGTGTGAATTCCATAGCTTTGTAATAACACATACTGTGCATTAAGATCGAAGCAGTTATATGTAATAATTACACAAAACTCGTCATTAATATTTAACAAGCTATTTAATTACGGTTAGCTAGTAACTGTATACATGTGATGAATTAGGACGTATAGTAACTTTTTAAACAAATTTTTGTTGAAATATAAATTGAAGCCTTGAACTAGAAGTCCTTCAGTAAGCTTAGTTATGTCTTGCCTAGACTTGGCAGCGAAAGTAGAATATTCCATCTTGTTGTTATATCCAATCTGTTGCTAATTTTGTTAGAGAAACTAAAACTAAATTCACATGCAGCTACGTTTCTGGATTAAACTAAAGGAAATATATCCCAACTATTTGCCAGTCTGGGGTATTTGGTAATGGAAGCAGTCTTTATTCAGAAATTCATTTTATGTTGCGGGAATTTGTGTCTAGCTTGGCGCCAAATGCAGCTTCGTGAGACTTTCCTGAATGTTGACTCCAGCATTGCAGCACTCTACATCAAATGGTTCCAACACCCAATTCGGGATTTTCATGTCAATTACGCCATGGAACCCGTCTTTCATTTGTTTCCGGAGTTTTGTTAGTGACTGACATGAACAGTTAATTTATCATCCCTTAGCTGCTCCTGACGGTAGGGATAATTTGAAAGGTGCAAATTCCGGACGTCCGTCGTTTCAGCTTATATTTTCAGCATTTTAAGCAAAGCAACGATGGCCTCATCGCCTGAGATGGGGTTGTCCAACTTGGTTGGAAGGGGTATCTAAAACTGAATAGAGTATTTTGGGAGGAAGTAGAAATTTGAATCCGTACAAATATGATCAAAACGTTAAAAGCAAAGTATGACTCCTCAATATGCTTATCGCTTTCACGTTCTCACATAATATGTTTAAAATCGTTAAGCTCACATTAGACTAGGTCTCAATAATGCAAGATGCCTGTGGGTAATTTTTCACGGAACCAAATAGTTTAGCAACGCGCATACAATGATGGTTTGAATAATAACCCTTAGTTCCCTTCCACTATTTCTTCTTGCAAAGCGTGTACTTCAGAGAATCATCCAGAAAAATAAGTGTGTCTTAGCTGTTAACATTTTTCTTTCATGAGCAATTTCAGAAAGTAACGTGACCAGGAGGTCCCGGAATGCAACGAAACGGCAAAGATATTTGCACATGGAATGCCATCTAGCCTCTAACAAACATATAATGAAGGACAACTTGTTTAGTGCATCGCTTTCTTTAATTCGAATGATAATTCCTGGTTATGCAGTAGAAACCGGGCGTTAGCGTATGGTCATAACGTCATAGTTAGATTTTTCAATATTGCAGACAGATTGCTCGATAAATGTGGATCAAATCGTTCTGGATAAGTTTCCTTATAATTAACACTGTTCAATTTCGTTTAACAATTTATAAGCGTCCTTCATATATTCTCCGTTAATCCTTTCTTTACTCGGCTAAAATTTGGGTTTAACATTGAAAATGAATTAGCAGTTTTGTTGGTGAATGCAGGATTAAATCAAGCATATCTATATAGTTTAATACATATTAATTTGAATACACCTTAGCTGTTAAAGTAGTAGTGAATAATGCGAATGCAAACGGTGAATGAATTACCGGTCATTCGCTGATAGTTAATTCCGACTTTCCACAATAAACTGGTGATTTCAGTAGAATGTCAGGTCACACCTAACAGATATAAGTAATATATATTTCTCAACCCTAACAAAACAACATATATAGATATTGCAAAATTCACTGGACACACGGCGGAATATATTGGGACGGTTGGAATCCTTTTGAAACGTTGAAGCAATCAAGCGGGAAATATACAATGCGAAACTAAGGATAATTTTCAGAAAATGTAAAATGCCCCGTTAAACGCTGGTGTATTTTGGGTTCCGCTTCCAATAGATAAGACGATCAATTGAATCTATCCAATTAGTTATAAGGACTGCTACCAGGTTTACATAGCTCAAACAGTGAGAGAGCTATGCACGAGTGTGGCAGGACACAAGAGGCACGTTCCGCGTCCATGTGGTAAGTATTCAGGATACAGGGCATTAGTAGGAGATTCAGCGGTGGACGTAGACGCGCTAGATGCGGAACACGAATTCGACAATTTACAGGCCCGATGTTAATTACTAAGGCGGTTAAGATTACTGAGGTTATTAACCTCGATAGGAGCATGCATGAGGTGTATAGTTTCGACGCATCCAAGCTTATTTCACTCAGCTAGTCAGAAAAGGTCTCGGCGCACAGTTTCACTTTGGCCGGTGAATCATTATTAGCGATAACCTGAATGATTCACATGTGAAAAACCTCTTATGTGGATCAATGGGTTGTTCGATGCTTGCTTATTCAGCGTATGTTCACTTGACCTATTGACCTTTGGAATAATTCGTGTCATATCTCAATATTGTCACCCTGCTTTGTCGTAAATAGCTAGACTGATTGAGCATCGGTTCACATGGTCTGAAGAAGGCTATGGGACAACAGCAAATCGTTGACGGTTCCTATTCCAAACCTGAAATACCTGAAATACAAGAAACCTGGGTAACGCATGGTTTAATTAGACTACAATGTTGGGAGCAATTGCGGTGAATGCAACTATTTACATATGTTAGCTCTCAGGTATTCAGAAGACACTGTGTAGAAGGTTGACATATAATGATGGACAGGAAAATGTTGGCAATAGAATTCCTCTATAACGTAAAGACATTACACACTATCAGACGTCAAAGTTGAAAATTTATTTTCGGTTTTAAAATAGGAGTACGAGCATTAGCCAATTAATGCTGCATGCATAGAATTTTGCTATGATGTTTTTACTGTAGAGAAACGGTTAAACTTATATAAAGGCTGCAAACGATTTAAGCGAATGGAAGTGGGATTTATGTAGCGACGCACAGAATTGTTAAGCTTGCATTCTCCGACTATGGGTTTCGTGTTTGGAAAGTAAGATCCCTGGAGCACAAAGGATAATGAAGAAGACAAAGCGGATAGAATGGAACTAAGGAGGGATAGAAGTAATTTTAAGAAGATACAGGAAGATAACTGGGTTAGGTGCGGTACACCTAGGCATTTGTGTTTCACAAAAAACGTCAAATTCCCGCTGTCAGCAAAATAATGAATAAAAAAGCAATTATAATTAGACCGTAAAGAAAATGTTCTAACGAACGCACCGAAATCCATCCAGTAAGGTAAATGTAGGTGAGTATAATTAAAATATGCTCTTGGATCGCATTCATTAAGTGAAATCAACCCTGGGGTGTTACCGACAATGGTACATATAAGCTTTTACTGATACCTGGGACTGCTCCATACAAGTAAAATGTGTCTTTGTAAGGTCGAACAAAATGACGTGGACGGCATGCTAGTATTTGTTGAAAAGTACATTTAATTAACAATATTTAGTTACATCTCTACTTTCTGCTTTTATCGAATTCGATAACATTGGCTACTTGAATGTGAAGACAGTTGGGCGCATTTTGGGCCCACAGAATTTTCAATTAAATATGAGATTTTTACCAGACTGCGTTTGCTGTGGAAGCTAATGTTCCGGAGAATAACAATGAACACTGAACAATGATTTATCACGGGATAAATGCAAGTGCTTAACACGTTCCGTAGTATGGTAGCGGTGAATATGATGTAACTAAAATATGTCTGGTTTCATTTATCGAACGTCTGCCGAGATGAATACTTTGATACTTAACATCAGTGTAAAAGGAAAAAATATTATCACGCGTAAACTTTCAGAAAGGCACTGGGGTGCAGTGATAGTTGAGGTAATGAGTGCGAAAATAAACTATGGTCGCTCACTTAGGTCCATTTGATACATAAGTCCTGTTGAAACATGCTTAGCGTAATCCACAATAGAGGAGCATAGGTAACAAAATGTTGGGAGCTAAGAGCAACATCTAATCGTTTTTTGAAAACATCTGACGTAGGATAGAAAACAACTGAGTCTGGGAGTGCGTTCCATGGTTGGCAAACCCGAAGGGAAAATTAATTCCGTCGACACTCTAGAAGGCTATATTGTTCCTTCAACTTTAAGCAGTTACCCCTGAGCTGCGTGTTGTGGCTAAATTTCAGCAAATGTCGGCATACGTGGTTGGGGTCACTTAGTATCTGATACGCTAATATGAGATCGCTGCGCAGCCTTCGATAACGTCCGCTGAAAATTCCCAGCAATTTCAGCCTTCGGTGGTAAGAGTGATAGCGCAGGCCCTTTACATTCTTTGTTGCTGTTCGTTGTGGTGCCTCTATCGCTTCTAGGTCGCGCTTCAACGAAGGTTGCCAAGTTTGGATAGTGTATTCAACATGCGGGCGCACGTAGGAATTGTTCATCTTTGGAAAGTCTGATGGGTGGAATCTCCCGAATGCCCTTCGCAGCATGCTGACGAGCTGGTTGCCCGTTTTCGCAGCTATCTCAGCCTGTTTTGAACAGTTGAGATCCCTCTGTACGATTACACCAAGATCACTTTCCTGGGAGCTATTCTGCAATCCGTTTGTCCTGAGTATATAGGTGTAGTTATGTCTATGGCGTAATTGTACAACGCGACATTTGTCTACGTTGAATGGTAGGGCGTTTTGGACTGACCAGTTCGACACTGTGTTAAGAACTTGCTGGAGCCGTTCATGGTCATCCGGCCCTCTGATCCTTCGCCATATCTTGATATCAGCAGCGAAATATAGGAAATCGGAAGTAATTGATCTCGCCAAGTCGTTAATGAACACCAAGAATAGACGAGATCCAAGAACCGAGCCTTGTGATACTCCACATGTCACATCGATTGTATGAGAAAATGATTCTAGGACTCTCACTACTAGCCGTCTTTCTTGTAGAAAATGGCTAATCCAACTCAGGAGTGGATCGCCAATGCCGTAGTTCCGAAGCTTCTGCAGGAGAATTCGATGGCGCAAACGATCAAACACTTTTGAAAATTCCAGGTAGACGAGATCGACTCCCACTCCATCATCAACAGCTTCAGTCCAGCTATTGCGTGCATTCAATAGGTTAGTATTACACGAATGCTTTTGACGAAAGCCATGTTGCTCTGGGGCTATTAAATTGTGGCTTTCCAGGTATTGCATCAGCGCGTCTGCGATGATTGATTCCATCACTTTGGATAGTACTGGAAGTAGTGTTATTGGACGGTAGTTGGCAGGACCAGTGCGGCTACTTCCTTTATGGAAAGGAGTGATGACCCCTTGCTTCCATACTGGTGGAATAAGGTTTTCCTTTAGACATCGCTGATAGAAAACAGCCAGTGGTTCTGCTAGATCACTAGCTACCGCCTGTGGAACATTTGTTCGGATGTTATCAGCTCCGGGAGAACTGTGAATACGCAAGGATAACAACTTCTTCAACACAGCTTCCGTAGTGAAGGTAATGTTTTCTAAACCAGATGGTGGAGTATTAAAAAGGTGGTGAATGTTTGGGCTCATTACTTGTTGGAAAGTTTGGGAGTAATGAATGCGTAGGAGATCAGCTGCATCCATTCCTGACCGCGTGCACCCATCAGCCGTGACTATGGTTGGAACCCATAGCTTTACCTTTCAAAGGCCATTAACGTGCCTGTACAGGAGTTTGCGGTTAGTGCAGGATCGCTTCATTAAATTCTGCTGATGCGTGACCTCGTCTTCGCGGATCAGTTTCACACAGAAGTTACGATGTGTCACGTATGCAGTCTAGGTTTCGGCATTCGGGCAGTCCTGGTGATTTCGCCATGCCAAATCCCTGCGGGACAGACATTTACGTGTTCTGCTCCTCAGAAATAACTTACGCTTGTTTTTGGGTTGGAAGGACTTCTGTTCTAAAGCGTGCGCTATCAGTGTGCTAAACGTCATTGTAAATGTTTCCCAGGCGGCATCTGGGGGCATTCGGTTAAGAAAGTACAAGAGGTATCCTTAACAAGCTTGGACAACACATTGTAGTGCGTGACAGTATGCACTTATACTCCTCATTTCCACACTTTTCTTTGGTCTTCTTTATTCGTTGTCTCAAATAGCGACTCGCTCATTTATGATGGAATTAAAACAAATAAAGCAAGTAGCGAAGGGTGAAAGACATTTAATCAACCAAATCAGATTCCAGAGACTCTGCAATTTGCATTGTAGTCCAATCCACCTGGATCGTCGTTGATAACGATACGATATCTTAGGTATGTGAATCTAACTATACCGACTCGATGACAGTCGATCATTTTCAGGATGAGCAACGCAACGTGAAGTGCCGCTTCGCGCCACCGTGTCGTTGACTGGAGCACCAAAAGACAGAATTGCAGAAGAGCTGTGGAGATGACTAAGTTAACCAATCAAAGGGTCCACAAAATGGATCAACTGGGTAGAACAGTTATTTTGTGATAATTAGAGACATAAGCATTTCGTTAATTGCTTATTATTACCTGTGCTTTTCGACTCAGTAGGGTGGTCAAATACTTAATTTCATGTGATTATATCTGTTCCAATATTCGTTCGGGATCCAAACCATGGACCAGCCTGTTTGCACCACTGGCGCGTGAGCATAAGTGGCAACTAGTCGAAGCAAAAGTGCCGCTTATTAAAGTATTTCTTTTTGGAAGTGATTCGGTGATTCACCTCCAAACAATGACACCTATAAGGGAATGCCAGTTTTGAGAGGAGTGAAACCGAAACAGTTCCACTTCTGGCGCCGTCTTTGTGATCGGAATGACTGAGTTCTACTTCAAAGGGAGTTGACATCATTAGCCAATGTGTGTGGAAGTCTAACCACAAGGTTAGAATTTGAAGTTCAACTTTAATTTCCTTTCCGTTATGCCATGTGTTGGTCATGGGTTTCAGTGATATAGTGATCAGGGCGTCATCTGTTAACCACCATGCACCGAGTTCCACCAAATCTCAGGATATCTCCATCTACTGAGCAGAAACGAGAACCATATCCGTCATAGGATGTCAGTGTTGGGAAGAGCAACACCGCAACACCACCATTTCATACATAGCAATAGTGATCCGAGTGACTGAACGCTGTCACAAATTGAAGCGAGGTCTCAATCGGGATTCTGTGCCGCTATCCAACCACATGGCGTTTACTCCAAGTGCAACTTTTAACGTACTTCCACATTTCATATATAGGCCAGCTACAACTATCCGCATCCCGTTGAATTTGCAAATTGTCTGTGAAGCTTGCACTTTTTCAATAATGTTTGCGTCATTTCTAAATGACGGGATGCTGATTTTAACGCATTATTCAGTATTAACGAAAGAAATGTTCAGTCTTGCCGTCTAGTTAACGTCTTCCTTTTATTTTGTGCAACCGCTGTATGTACCATTTGTCGGTCAAAAGGTTGAACAGGAAAATCGTCACACTGATTATTGGATTATTCGCGATCACAAGATTTATAGTTTGATCGGTTCAGAAATAAACAACCGTTAGGGAGACTAAACAGGCCATGAAATTGGAAAAAGCTGGACAGACACTTGACACTGAAGATGAAACGCAAAGGAAGCAATAATCTTCTCAATAGCTTTTCGAGTCCCACATGGCCAACTTAATTTTGGAAATGTTTATATTAACGCAATAATTGGCGCGCAAAGTTATGTGCAAGAAAGCCGCAGATGTATGTTATTGCAAAAAGTAGTACCATATTTTAGCTTATTGCAACATATTTCAGTAAAGCGCAGCTGAAGACAATTGGGGAAACAGGCTAGATTTTAGTCATATCCACCTTCACAAGCAGAAGGACAATACGTAATTGATGTGAAAAGACCAGATCCAAGCTCAAATACAGAAAATTGAGAAAATATCCATAGGAAATGCGACGCGTTTTGATTGACTCGAATGCGTGCGGGATGTATGAGAATTGAGTTATTTCTTGAATGAATGTTATTCGCCGAAACCTGGACTGATTTCATTTCCGGAGACCCTCACACGCCGCTAACCGCAACATGTCATTTCATCATATATTATGCGTGATACGGGTTTAATTACAGGGCTACATTTGAACACTGATTACGTAACTTTCGGTACAGCAAACTACTTCGGGATAAAATCCCTTAAGACCGTCATCGAACTACTTAGATAATGGTTCTAGTAAAAATCACTCCATAGTATGATGTGCTAACCGTTTGGTGTGTGAATTAGAAGTGCAATATCATTTGACCCCTATCTAATTTTCTTTAGTTTTTCCTTCGTCCTTGTTAACTTCATTTGAATCATTTGAATCCTCATAGCAGCAGTCTGATTGCATTCGCCTCCCAAGGTGTGCATGGCTGACTTGAGAAGGACTAGTTGTCGTACTACTTAAGGAAAGTGAAATTCAGCAAATTCCGGAGTCACAATATTGGATAAGTGATTGGAGCGAGCTTCAGTTAATTTGGTGCTTATGATTTCATGTGACCTGCTACCCAGTCGCGTGCTCAAAGTGATTTATAATATGTTGTTTATTTGTTCTCACTTTCGTTCGGGATCCATTCAATCGACCAGTATGTTTGCGCCACTGGCGGATAATATATAATGAGCAACTAGTCGGAGCAAATATCAAGCTTATTGAAGTACTTCGTTGTGCAGGTGATTTCGTGCTTCATCTCCCAACGTGTCATCCAGAAGGTTGTCCGTTTTGAGCGGAACGACATAGAAACTTCCATTTCTAACACCGTCCTTGATATCGGAATGACTGCGTTCTAGTTCAAGTTGAATTGACGTTAATAGACATTTTGTGTCGCAATGTGGGAATCGAAGTTCAACTTTTAATTTTTTTCCGTTGTGCCATGCGTTGCTCATGGATTTCAGTGATATAGTGATCAGGGCGTCAGCTGCTAATCACCAGGCACAGAGCTCCGTCAACGCTCCGGCTATCTCCGTCTGATGAGTATAAACCAGAACCAAATCCGTCATGGGGTGTCAGTGTTGGGAAGATCAACACCGCAACGCCACCAGTTCACGTGGGGCCGTAGTGCTCCGAGTGACGGAACGCTGCATCAAAGTGAACCGAACTCTCAATAGAGATTCTGTGCCGCAGTCCACCATATGGCGGATACTTCAAATGCAACTTTTAGTGCATTTCGACATTTCATGTATTGGCCTGCTACAACTATCGGCATCCTCTTGTCTCTGCAAATTGTCCGTAAAAGCTCTCATTTTTTCAACGATAGATAATTTCTAAATGACGGAATATTCATTTCAACTCATTGTTCAGCTTTACTAAAGCAATGTTCAGCCTTACCGTTTATTCACCGTCTGCTTTTCTTTTGTTCAACCGCAGCATGTACCATTTGTCGGACGAAACTTTGAACAGGAACGCCGGTAAAATCATGATCAGATTAGGAACGATCAAAAGAATTTTACGTTGCTGGATTTAAAAATAAACAAGTGTTAGAGAGATTACACTAGCCATCAAATTGGCATAATCTGGACAGAGAATTCATAGCAGTAAATTCAGTGAAAACCAATCACAAAGAGAGCACTCGATTCCTTGATAGATTATGCTGTCCCACCTGGTCAATTTTGTTTTGTAAATGCTGATAATCGCGCATCACGTGACGCGAAATGTGCAAATGTGTCCCAACAACAGTTACGGGAGCGAAATAGCTCCCAAGACGCATTTTGGTTTTGTACTGCGTGTTCCACCTTCCCCCTCGTTAAGTGCTTACTTATCCAAGCTGAGATATGC
>CALYDF020000532.1:0-41405 GCA_944474145.2 Dicrocoelium dendriticum | reverse complement strand
TCCGGCCAACGCCATGGATGTATCGGTTCGGGCAACTTTTGACTTCGCTATTTCTGATATTGTTCGCAATTTTTAGCAGCCGCTCTATATCCCGGTCAATGCTCGATAACCAAGAGTTACCACGTGCCAGTGCCTTCATCCTGTGCACGCCAGGGTGTGCGTCATGCGGCTCTCTCAGCAACTGAGGTCGTAGTTCGTCTGGTGAAATTATGCGCCAGCCTCCAACTATACAGCCGTCGTATAGAATCAAATCATTACTGCGACAGGTGAATGGTTTCAATTCGTCTGATGTGCTTGTAGGCTATCCGGTCATCAACAACACAGGGTGCTGGGCCGAGAGGAACCGGACCATGTCACTCTGGATGGGTGCATTTTCAAGATGCTGCGTCGCATAAATAAACTCCATGGATTCACTGTTCGTTATTGTGCCGTGCTGCTGCGGGAGGCGACTAAGTGCATCAGCAGTGGTATCACTTGCTCCGTTTACTTTTTGAAGTTTATAGTTATAGGCGCTCAAAAGTAGCGTCTACCCTTGCAGTCGAGGCGAAGACAACTGTTGGATTCCTCTCTCCTGACCAGGAAACGAAAGAAGTGCTTTATGGTCGGTGTGGATATCAATCTGTCTTCCCCGAACGTACTGGTGGAAATGCTTGAGTCCGAAGATTATCACTGTGGCCTCTCTGTCCAGTTGAGAGTAATTCGTTTCCGCCGATTGCAGGGTATGAGAAAGAAAAGCTATTGGGGGAAGAGAACCGGCATTCGTCCGGCGGTAAAGCACTATGCCTACTCCGCGTGGGGAAGCCTCACACTGCAGCCCTAGAGGCCGGCTCGGATCGAAATGCACGAGTACGGGGAGGTGCTGAATATTCCTGTGGCATCTGTGCCGGATCCCCTTTGATCCGTACCTCAAGTACAGGACTTCTCCTTGTGCAACCGTTCGTGCAAAGGCGCAAATACTGTTGTGGCGTTAGACAAGAGGCGAGGAGAGTGAGAGAAGTCTCAATCGATCGGAGTTCGGCCTCATTCTTGAGTTTCGGGTGAGACAAGTATAGGCTTTACTTTGTCTTCTAACACGTGTAATCCGTTTTTATCGAGACGGTAACCCAGGTAACGAACGGAATCCGAGATGAACTTACTCTTGGACTTCTACGTTTTAAGTCCACTCAGTTGTAGACGTTCGAGCACAGCGAACGTATTAGATTTTCAGAAGCTGTGCGTCCTGTAAGCAGAATTTCTTCAATATGGGGGCAACTGAAAGGAATGTCTTTATCAGGTTGTCATGGATCGTTTGAAATATCGCCGGGGCTGAATTGATTCCGAAGCGCAAGCGTTTTTTATTGAAATTGACCCAAATGAGTACTTATCCTAGTGCATGAGCGAAAGGTCTCGTCTAGCTCAATCTGCAAATACGCGTGACTGAGCTCGATCAGGGTGAACTTTTGTTCGCCTGCCAACGTCGCATACAGATCCATCCGAGGTAACGGATAACTAAATAAATATTTAAATTAAGAAATGGGATATTCCTAGGCGATGCGAGTTGCAGTCCAACTATGTGGTCTGATAAATGCGTACAGCATGAGCACACAAAATAATTAATTGTTCACGCTTTATACAATGGATTTAAAACGGGTAATAAACTAATTGGCAGGTATAAAAAGCCAGGAACAATAACGTAAGCAGATTTAAACAGATGTCCAGTTAAAGTAATACTGCCACCCGGGGAACCGTACCCAAGGAACCTGCTTCCATGCAAGGTATTCCCTCGAAAGTTTTCCCTCGCACTTCTATGCTATATCTAGCCGCGTGCCAGTGTGGCATAGTAGCATACGAGCCATCACCTGTTTATCATATGTTGCGTTCTTTTAAGCGCTGCTTTTATACATGTATTATGAACGATGAAGCCTCAGCCAGGTCCGTCATGCGAATCATTCAATTATGGCACTTTTTTTATACGCCAGTCAATTTGTAGCAACCTGCCTTGCATAGGTAAAGTCTTTTATAGTCTGGAAGTTATAATCCGTCACCACAGGAGATCAGCCCAATCGTTGCCACCAATGAAATAAGGAAGAGTGTAGAAGAAGAAGAAGAATCTTTACATAAAAGAGGTAATATATTGTAATTGTAAAAAATAGGCAGGTAGGTCTTTTACATCAGCGTAAAAATGGATCGAGCAGATCAAATGATTAAATTGTTTGGCGTGACAGGTGGAGACAGATAACTGTACGAGTTGTCCAAAGGCAAAAAGTCAAATAGGGAATCCGTTATTGACATCACTGAATTCCAGTATAAGTTTATGGACTGTTAACTTCAGAAAAGAAGGGGAAATGCTTAGCATTACAGAACAAATGTAGCGAAGGTATCACACAACAAATCTTACGAATTAGTCCATTTGAGTGGAGGAATACGAAGGTAGTTCCCGGTCCCATACAAGTAAATAATTTTACTCCCGGTTTTAGATCAAAATACTGTTGGCATGTATTACGTTTGAAAGGAGTAAACCGTATAGGAGTTTTCATTGAAGAATAGCGTAAGAAGTGGTTGTAGCACCTCAACTTAGATGATCATTTTTGATCTGGTGCATTTGTTGAATATGTTTCGAGTCAATTTTCTCTCGCGTCATACATGATCCTGCCCTTCTTCATACGGCTTTTCATCATCAAGTTGAATGTCTAAGATCCATTTCACTTTGTCAGTTGACAGATAAATCTTTATCTTTTTCTGGAACACGCAAAAATGTTCAATACATCTAATCTCTTTTGGCAGCTTATTCCATATGGAGCCATACCTAAGAAGGTAGCAATTTCTCCTTAGGCTGGTCTTGAATTTATCCGGAAGTAAATAACGATTAACCGTTATTTTATCTTCTCGACAAATACGCACAGAACCGTCCGACTTCAGAACGCGAACTAATGGAGCTCCCGCTTATTGTATTGGACTCGCTCAATTGTTCGTGCGAATTGCAATCAGTTTATCACGCCTTCTACCCTTTGATCTCAAGGAATAAGGTAGGGTAAGGGCTCCGAGGCAACGTGGCTGTTCCGGCTGTAAGTTGATAGCAACGTGACATCCTTTCGCTTTTCCCAGTCTATCATGAAAAATATCAGATTACTTGTTTAGCACATACTCCAAGCTCTGCTTAATGGACATGAAGTTCACTGTCTCTGCCGTAGCAGACATGCGTTTCATTCAGTTGCACCCCGCTAACCTTGGACACTTATTCGCCACAACGTATGCCTGTAAGGGCCGCATCTCCCCCACGAAAATTAACGCGAACAGAAAAGTTCACAGCACTGGTATCGGTTACCCGGTGTAGGTTCCTAAATTTGATTCACAGGGGCAAATTGGGTAATCTTTTAACTAATGCAGCACTGCTAATGGTAACTGAGGCACTGGTCTCAACTTCCATTATAACCAAGTGACCTTCTATTTCCTTTTGCACAGTGTAGGGGGATTCTATACTACAAATGCTCGACGTTGCGTTTCAGATGGTGTTTAGCCGATCATCTTCGTCTATAGGCTGGGCGATCTTCACGGGTTTCTTGGGAAAAGTGATGTCGCGGCTGTGCAAGCTTTCGATCAGTAAACTTGGGCCGTGCCCTAATTTTGCACACTAGCGGCAGATATTGTTTATGATGACATTCCTCAAATAATGAATAATGATTTCTACGTCGGTAACAGTTAAGTGGCATTTCAGACAGTCTCGGTGTAACAGTTTTTCGGGTGATCACTTGCATTTTCTGTATGAGGTTGCTGCGATAAGCTACTAAATGTTTATGGACATTCTCCAGCTTCCGAACAATATTGCAGGTCTTCCAGCTCATATTAGTCTCATCTTCCTACAGTAGCCATCGGTCCTTCGAACTTCGTGGCTGGAATATCACTATACCGACACTCTGGTAGGTATTGCGGAATCTTCGCAAGAAAATCAGTGAGATGTTTTTAAAGCTTTTGAGGAATGGTAGAGAAAGAACACCGGGCAGTGTATGCCATCATTCGCGAACCCCATAATCCGCTGAGGGCTCCTAGCGCCGCTGTTGTGTGTCGCCTTTTCACCGACATGGGGACATCGAAATGTCTTTGGCTTTCATCCCCAGAAGTTGTCGTTGTAATTTAATTTTGTGGCTCTTTGTGAGTTGCGTTTTTGGTTGCAAAACAGGTAGTAGCTTCAAATAATCCAAAAAGTGCGCTTTTGGTGATTCCAGGTAGCCAGTGTTGGTTTCGCAGAAGGAATGTTCCAAAATAGTGTCGGCAGTTGCAACATCGCAGCAGGTTAATTCTATCGCCAGAAGGTTAAACATGGCCCGTAGTCGCTAGATGAAACAGAACGCACAGGCGTAGTATGGAACCGTTCAATGAAAGTTCCCTACCTTACAGTGGATAGAAAAGCCGAAAGGAATCCCCAACGAAATAAGGAAGATAAGGCAAGGTCACTGTCAAACAAACATATGAGCGCATTCGTTCGCGAGTGATATTCAAGTGCAAGCGTGACAAACACCATGAATCAAACGTATGTACTTCACTTTGGATTGCACTTTAAATATCACAGTCATCAGTGGGGTTAAACATGGAAACATATTTTATACCATCAGCAAATATCAAGGGTATACCACAAATAAATACGTCATAGCTGTAATACAAAAATAGTAGGAATAATACAGCGCCCTGGAAGCTGCCTTGTATCACGCTACTAGTGACTGACTTGGGCGACTTGTGGCAGTTTGAACCTGGAAAATCTGGGTTCTATTCGTGAATTACGAAAAGAACAATGAGAGTACAGTGTTATCTATGTCATGCACTGTTACTTTTGACAAGAGTAAAGCAAGTGGAACGCAAGTAAATGCTTTTTTCAACTCAAGGAAGACGACTATAGCTGAAGACCCGCAAGCGAAGGAACTAATCAGAAGATTGAGAACATCGATCCGACTTGTTATGTGGAATTGTGAGTATAGGAAGTCATGTTGTACGGTGTTGCTAAAATTTCGCGTCCGCAAAATGTCTACAGTGCTTCACTTTATGTGACGTACCATCATTTTCGTGAGGATGAAAGTAATAGAGAGGTAAGCGGAGCCAGTGTCCAGATGCGAGGTCGCGTACAGGCTTACCGAGGAGCACTTGAGCTGTCTGCTGCATGCGAAGGTCACCGGCACGACCGTGGAACGGCCTTCGACTGTTTTGCCAAATTTGGGAATCGGGTGCGAACTGATTGGCCAGCAAATACAAGCCCGAGTCAACGAAGGCAAACCATTCTGCCAAATATCGAAAATCCGTGGGACGGAATTAACTCACATTGGCTGAGAGCCAAACGCTTCCAAAATTAGTATGTTTCGTTCACCAGTAAATAGAACTGACCTATCGTGTAGAATAGACTCCCTGTTTACCGAGCCTTGGCTTTCTGTATCCCGTCGGTTGGTTGGGCGCGTGACTGAGCAATGTGGCGGTCGTAGTCTCGCAGGCGCAGAATAGCAGCAGTGCAGCAGTACGAAGGCAGCTTTACAACAGGAAGTATAGCTTAATGCGCGGTGTTTTAGCAAGAAGACAACAAAAAAGCAAGATGTGTATCGGTACATGATCCAGAGGAAAACAGATTTAACACACGAAATAAGCAACATTAACTGTCCGGATTTCACACAGCAAATGAGAAGAGTTTCTGGTTTTCAGCCAGCCAAGGATGAGCCGCGTCACGCGGGCTCCTATCGATCTACATGAATCGAAAGTCTAGTAGGACCACGAGGCTGAGTTCGCGGTAGCGGCGCTTCAGCCTGGTTTTCACACATAGTTTGAGACTGGGTATCTGGTCGATAGGCTGTGTGTAACCGACTTGCTTTGGCACTTAGGCTGTTTTTCAATCGATAGGTCTCTGGACCTAGTCGCAGGGTTGTTCGCAACCGTGCGGATAGAGCCGGAAAGGCTATACGCGTAGCCCGTATTTAACGCGACCATGTACACCAGGCTGTATAGGAATTGACAACCTGGTGTAGCATTGCTGGTAATATGCTACGTGGTTGGAACATTTGCCATTCCCGCAGAGGACAAGTTATGTGCAACATTTAGTTTGGTGCAAATTGACCTTCCTAATATCAGCGTCGCCTGCGTTCTTCCGGTAGCCCTGTGATCACAAGTTCTGTAAGTAAATACAACAGTTAAGACATCAGCTTCCCAATCCGACCCTTGCTATTGCATGGTCTGTATGGCATTCTTTAGGGATCACTTTATCCGCTCGACAATGCCATTGGCTGCAGGATTGTGAGGTGTAGTTCTATAATGCTTTATGTCATGGATTATTGGCTACAAAATTTTGATCCATTGTCAGCGAGACTGTTTCTCACGTTAGCTCGAAATGACCGCATAAGTGTTTAAGCTACCACCACATAACCGAAGTAGTCAAATGGTCGCACATCTGAACAGCTGATCACTTACTACAATAAAGGTGGCTAAAAGTAGCTTTTCCTTATTTGTAGGAGCGGTAGACTAACAGCGCATACCAGCAACGTCCTTATCGACCCACACCTTCATTGGGTAAAGCAAAAAGCTGGATCAAACTTTTACTAGCGGAAAACATTTTGTCAGCTAGGCAGCAAGCGTTGTAGTACCTCGCAAAATTCGAACTGCAAGATGATGTTCATAACCAAGCAATGAATGTTATCGCACGGTTTTTGGACGGAAAGCTACCTGGGTGCTACTCAACTTCACAAGCGATTCTGTTCAGGATTTCAAAATCTGATTCGAAAGGAATGGAATTTAATGATTCCAAAAAGCATTGAATACAAATCGATTTATGTAGGTGTAAGTTAGGGCAAAATTTCAATCTTGAAGTAAGAGATTCACCTGGTAATGTGAATCGGATAACAATTGGCTTAGCAACTATTATAGGAAAGAAATATGAAGCTTGCAAGTGAGACACGAATCACTCGATAATAGAGTTACATGTCAATAGGTCAAATGGTCAAGAGAGGATAAAAACAAACATCGAGCGTTTCTCATAGATTCGCGTCGCTGGTCGCCCACATGTGCTGCACTCCAGTTCTCACAGCCGCTGTTCCACGCTCAGACTTGAGTTCGTCCGCCGACATCTTTTCCGCTTGACCGGGTCAAGACAGCCTGTCCCCCGTTAGATAACTCAACCACATCCGTTCTGTTCACACAGCGTTTAGTCTTAGTAATCACACTCGCATCAAAATCAATGTTTGGCTTGTTGCTGGTAATCCTCTTTTAATTACCTCGACATTGTCTCAGTCAATCTCGTGTCCTGCATTCTTACGGCCACCGCTGTATCTCTTAGTACGGTCCAGTATTTAAGGTCATTTCTCGGTGGATGCAAAACGATGGAATAACTTGTGCCATAATATGTCATATTTCACGTTCCAGTCGAGACGGTACTCTTTAAAACAGGGGTTTGCAATGGGATTACCAATGTCTACAGTGTTGGCAAGTCTGGATATGGATGACATTGAGAGGAGGGCGTTTACAAATTCCAGTATTCCGCCATAGCTTTGACGGCTCTACGTAGAGAATACATTTGTGATTATGAAGCCGGATATGCAGCATAAGCTTTTAAGCAATCTGAAATCCATTAAAAGGAATACAAAGTTTTCTATGGAACTAGAATCTTGCAGTGGAACACTGCCATTCCTCGATTGCCTAGTTAATAGGAACAGTGGACGGTAAATTACGACTAACTGTCACAAGCCGACGGATACGTACGAGGTACTCCATTACAGCTCGGGTCATACAAAACAAGTCTGTGGCGCTATGGCCTTCTCTTTGTTTCACAGAGCAATGATTCTGTGTACAGAGGCAGAGGATAGCTCACTCATAAGGAGACGGTGAGCAAATTACTAGGCAGTGGATGTGCGAGGCGGTGAGTGAAACGCCAGCTGCAGAGAGCTGTAAATCCGCCTCCGCGATGCTCAACGGAATGGATTGGACTGCGAGAAGTCCAAATAAAAAGTGAACCTCAGAAGCAATCAGGGGAGTGCTAACCAGGTAGAAAATAAGAGTGGTCTTTTAAAAGTGTCGGGCGCTCCGTTTAGCACTGGTGCATTTGAAGGATCTGCTTCCAAGGGATAGGACGACAAATTGTGTTTTTAGGATCCGGTGCAAAGACTGTACACGTGTATACAGGTCAAACAGCGAGAGAGCTGTGCACAAGGATAGCAGTAAACCGGAGACAGGTTTTGCGTCCACCAAGAAATGATTTAAATACAGGAACCTACTAAGAGATACAGCGGTGGCCGTACACACGTTAGACGCAAACCATGAGACTGACTGGGACAATGTCGAGATAATTAATAGAACATTACAAGCAATAAGCTAAACGTCGATTGTTGATGCGAGTGAGATTACTAAGATTAATCACTGTGTGAACAGAGCGGACAGGGTGGAGTTATCGAACGGCGTACTGGCTGTCTTAACCTGGTGTTCAATATGCCGTTAGCAGGTGAACGGAACAGAACGCACACCTGTAGTATGGAGCCGATTTACTAAAAGCGTCCTGCGTTACAGTGGCTAGGAAAGCCGGAAAGGAAAACCAATGATATAAGGAAATTAAGGTGAAGTCAATTTCAATAAATCATGTGAGGGACTGTGATTACGAATCGATACTGAATTGTTTACATGACGCCCCCTTTCTTCCCTGTTCAGGCTAAAGAATCCGAGTTGATACCGAATAATTCGCTTAGGCGTGTGTCTTACACGTCTTATTTGCGGTTGTACCGCGGCCGTTTGTGGTTCCTAGTTGTTTGAACCGGATTCTCCGTCCGCCATTTTGTCAGTGGCAGTCGCTTTTTGGTCCCGTTCCTGTGGTTCGTTTAAGCGTGCCTGGCAATGGTCAAAATGGTAACACGCCGCAGGACCGTCCTCAGCTTTAGCTTCGCTTGGTTACTCGTTGAGGAGATGAGTGTATTAGGTTGCTAGCTTGTTTGGTATTCGGAAAATGTAGGTGCAGTCTCATTCGTAGTGGCTGACCAAAACATTGATTCCGCGGGTGAGTTCCTTGTCGAAACAGTCGATGTCATTCAGTAAGAGAACAGGAGACGTGCCTACTTAGTTTTTCGAGTTACATGAGTCTGCTTTGGGAGACCTTGCTTAACAGTCTGAACTGCGTGTTCTGCCGTTCCATTCTACGCGGGATGGTACGACGCAGTCATAATGTGCTGTGTCCCGTTGTTACCCTAGAACGGTTACAAATCTTCACTGGTAAATGAGGTTCCGTTGTCTGTATATACGGTTTCATGGGTATCGAAAATGTCGAATATGGAGCACACGTCCGCAATAGTTGCCGCAAAAGCTGCATGTGGAACTGGAGCTATTTTCTATCCATTTAGAATGGACATCAATCAAACGTAGACAAAGCAAGCCATCGATTGGTCCAAAGTAGTCTGAGTGTACCAGCGGCCAGAGCCTCTCCGGCCAACGCCATGCAACAGTCCGGGAGATCTTTGCCTTTAGTATTAATGATATTGTACGCACTTTTTCAGCCGCCACTCTGTATCCTGGTCAATGTTCTGCCACTAACAGTAACCGCGTGCCAGCGACTTCATCCTGTTCACGCCGGGGTGTCGGTCATACGGCGCTTTCTGCAACCGGGGCCGTAGTTCTTCTGGTGGAACTATGCGGAAGCCTCGAAATATACAGCCGTCATATAGACCCAAATCATTACTCCGACAGGCGAATGGTTTCAGTTAGTCTGATGTGTTTATAGGCCATCTCGTGGTCATGCACCTTTCACCATCCACAACACATGGTGCCGGGCCGCCAGACGCCGCAGCCTGTCACACCGAATTGGTGTCTTTTCAAGATTTTGCATCGGAGTGATAAATACCATGGGCTCACTATTCGTTTTCAGGCCATGTATTACTGCGGGAGGCAACTAATTTCAACGGAAATGGTATCACGGTGTCTGTTTACATTTCGAAGTGTTTAGCTATAGGCGTTCAAAAGTAGTGCCCACTCTTGCATTCGAGTCGAAGACAACTGTTGGATTCCTTTGTGCCACCCACAAGCAAAAGAGGCGTTTTGTGTTCGGTGTAAATACCAAAATCGCTTTCCCAGACGTACTGGTGTAAATGCTTGATTCCGGAAATAATTGCTAGGACCTCTCTGTCCAGTTGGGAGTAGTTCTTTTCAGCCAGTTACAGGGTACGTGAAACAAAAGCGACTGGACGAAGAGAACCGCCATCCGTCCGGTGGCAAAGGACTGTGACTATTCCGCATGAAGATTCATCACACTGCAGCAACAGAGGCCCCCGTTTTTGGACCTACTGCAGCTGTCGAACAATATTTCAGGCCATCTTCCAGCTCATCGTCGTCTCATCTTCCGAGAACAATCTTTCACAGGCTTGTTCTTTACCCATACCGGATAGCAAGCACTGTAATGCCATCGTCTCTTCGAACTTCCTAACCGGGATTTCCCCATACCGACACTGTTAGGGCTTGCTGAACCCGTGTACTGTAATCAATGACATTTTCTTCAGGGTTTTTGACGTAAGCTCGATAAAGAATGTCGCGCAGCTTATGTGTGCAGTCGCTAACCTCATAACCCGCTGAGGACTTTTAACGCGCTGAGAACTGCCTCCTCCTTACCGACATGGAGGGCATCAAAACCTCTTTGTCATTCATCTTCAAAAATTTTCTTAATAATTTATTTTTGTGGCTATCTGGGGATACCGCGTTTGGTTGAAAGACGCGCAGTAGCTACAAATAATTCAAAAAGGGCGCTTCCAGCGGTTCCAGGTAGCTGTTGTTGCTTTCTCAGAATTAATCTTCTAAAATAGTGCAGGAAGGTGCAACATCTCAGTAGTCTAACCTCGTCGCCCGCATGTTAACTATGGCACTTAGCCGATGAACAGAACAGAACTCGCACCTGTAGTATGGAACCGATTAACTAACAGCATCGTAAATTACATTGGTTAGAAAAGCAGGAAAGAAAAACCAATGAAATAAGGAAAGTAAGGCAAGGTCCTTAACAGCCAATCATGTGAGGGCCTGTGTTTACGAATCGATACTCAAGTGCTTACGTGACACATGGCTAGTCAAAAAAGCTGTCTGCGGACGAACTTAGGTCGGAGCGTGAATCAGCGGCTGCAAGCACAGGAAGATCTCACATGCGAACGAGCAGCGACACGGATCAATGGGAAACGCTCGACGCTTGTTGTTACACTATAATGACCACTTGACCTATTGACCTGTAACACTACTATCCAATGATTGGTATTATCTCTTGCAAGCTTGACTCTACTTTCCCATAAATGATTGCCAAGCCAATTGTTAACCGATTCACCTGGCCTGAAGAAACACTTGCTTCAAGAGCACAATGTTGCCCTAATAGACACCTACAAAAACCGATTTGTATTCCGTACCTTCTAATAGCATTTCTTTTTTACTAACGGACATGGAGCTATACACACGAAACCGCATATCTGGCAAGCATCTATCACCAACAGTTTATTTCGAATTGCCTGTTATGGAATGAACTCACGGGGAACTTTTTGTTTTTATGCCATCCCTGTTGCACACAATTATCTAGTAGATGTTGCAACTGGTGGTTCGCGTTTTTTAATCGTAATTCATTTATAGCCAACGTCATTGGTTCGGAACAAATGCTGAAAAGTGTTACTGTCTCCCTGAATCATACTTTTATCCTTCAGCTCCGTCGGTAAGCGACATAATCCATCAGCAACTTGGTTTTTCAGACCCAGTCTTTTCAACACTTGAAAATCGTAGTTGAGGTGTCTCGCATACAAACGATCGATCCGCATTGGGCGCCATCATTCAGTTCCGTTGCTGAGGTGACTGTAAGGGCGGTGTGATCATTTCCTAGAATGAAACGACAAGCAAACTGGAAAAGATGGCATTTTCACAAGCCAACACATATGCAATTAGTTCTTTGTCCCCAACTAATAACTCAGTATCTGAGAGCTACCGGGATGCGTGAGCAATATCCTTTCACGCTCTGTTTTGTAACCATGACAGAACAGCACCGAGACCAACTTCAGACGCATCAGTTGACACAAAATTGCAGCATGATTCGTCAAAAGTGGCAAGTAATCGACCAAATGTAATCTTCATCTTCAGTTCATGGAAAGCGTTTTGCAACTCCCTTGTCCAAGTGAACGACGGACCTCTCTTTATTAGTTGTCGTAATGGATCTGCTAGGGCGGCAAATGTTGCAATTAGTGCAGCTTGTAGGCACACATTTCCAAGAAACACTTCAGTTCTGTCACGTACTTGGGTGTGAGCGCTTCGGTGGTGGCCTGGATGATTTCGTTGTTTGGGCGAATGCCGCCACGCGATATTACTTGTCTTAGAAATTGGATCATGGGCCTTGAATTTACAGCTTTTTTCATTTAGACATAACTCAAGATCTCTGAGATGCCGAACGATTTTGTTTAACCTTTAATCAGGCTCTTCTTGTGCTAGGTCGAAAATACAGCTATCATGCATGTATGCAACCTACCCCTCAATAACTGCAAAGGCGTGAGTCTTGAACTTTTGCCAGTTAGCAGGTACAGAACTCAAACCCACTGGCAACATCTTGCTCTGAAATAAGTCATCGGGAGCAAGGGAGGCTGTAAGCTGCTTCGACTGGTTAGCCACTGTCATATGAAAAAATGCAATTTTCAATCCTGGTCTAGAAAATATGGTTTCACCAGCTAAACGTGCAGTGAGTTCGTTGTTAGGTGGCAACACGAAACACTCTAAAATGATCTGCCGATTTAATTCCTGTACATCGTTACATATCCTGACAGTGCCATCTTTTTTCAGGACACTCACTCAGAGCAGTCGATAAGTTTAATCAAATCATTTGCTAGCATGTCTTGTAGAGCAGCTGAGACGGATAGACTTTTCGCTAGCGGAATAGGACGAAGTTGACTACAGGCAACGGGTTTTGTATACTGGTTGAGCTGAAATCGGTGCCCACCATATGGTATACGTTCGATGTATTGCTGAAAAAGTTGAGGATACCGTTCATGCCAGCATGTATCGTTGACGGAAAAGACAAGCACGCGGTCTAAAATTGCTACTACTTGCCGAACCACCATGGCATTTCTTCCAAGCAAGGCTCGTCCGTTGTCTGCCGAAATGCCCACTGCATCATCCACAGCTACCAAATGCATCCGTAAAGGCATGCTAATGCATCCAAATATGGTTAAGTTGTTTCCATTGTAACTCTAAAATGAATGCGAAGTGGGCTGTAAGATATGCTGAGATAGGTAGCGTTCATAAAATCGAAAAGGTACAGTGGTAACTGGAGAAGCAGAATCGAGTTTCACTTCAAGTGGAACAGTGCCATTGATGGTAAGGAATGACAGTACGACTATCAGCCGAGGGAAAATTTGGTTCATTAACGGATCTTGCTAGACTATTTTTTGTATTAGTATTAGTTGTGATGGAAAAAATGTTTTTCTGAGATGGTTCAGCAACATGGCCTTCAGGTGTAGCGTCGTGGTTGGCAAGTGCGATGGATTATGACCGACAACATCGGGCATAGTGCCCAAATTTGCCACAGATTTTGTACTTAAGTTTGCGTGCGGGACAAGTGGGAGAATTGGCTTTATGTGAAGCACTTACACAGCAATAGCAAGATGGCTTGTCCGCTGAAAATTAATGAAAATATCGCACACTTGCCACCTCAGCTGAGTTAGTCGATTGTAGTGAATATTCAGCTTTCCTTCAGGCTAGCTCATAACCTAGACCCCACGTTAATATGCAACCTTTTCCTGATACAGCACCTCACGCACACCGTGGTCAACAAGTTCAGCATTTAGTTGGTGTGTGATCATACGGCCTTCGATCTTTTTCTAGGGAATGGACGAATAGGCACACGGTGGTACTGCCCGACCTATCCTGGTAATGAAATCGTTCAAGAGTTCGCCAGTTTCCTGAGGCATGCGAGATAAAACGTATCTAGCATTAAACACATTCATTTGGAAATCCTATGTACGATTAAGAAAATGTAAATACTCTTTAACCGATTCATATCCTCGAAGGCCCAAATCGTCAAACTGTTGCTGCCACTCGGCTCTGAGTAAATGTCAAAGAAACTTCAAGCTGTTTTACTCACTAAGCGCAGGATGAAAATTGCCGATTAAATAAAAAGCCTTTTTGGAAGGACGTTTTCCACCGGAGCCAGGCATCTGACGCAGGTCTGCTGCCGCAATCAGTTTAAAATGGAGATGGAGGCTGAATGCAAAGGTTGGTAGTGATCTGGAGATTCCCCGTTTTATTGTGTAAATTATGCTAAAATATTCTAACCTAGTTTTTTAAGTATTAGAGAATTAAGCGGTTTGCTTGTTTGCATGTTTTCCCCGTTTGTTTGCGTCACACACGCAACAGGCTGCATCCGTTTTGCTGCCAGTGGTATGCGAGGTACGGACTGGGAGCTCGTCCTCACACTCGCCACAGGTCCATCCCGTCCCTAGCTAGCTCTCCGCTCGTTCCCCATGTTTAATTTTAGCCACTTTAATGACCGTACAATAAATCTTTTCCATCTTCTTTTCGTGTGATCATCCTTGCGCCCTCGGTTGGTTGCTTAGCTGCCTATCAGATATGGAGTGCACGATCGACACACTGTAATTACTGACCCCGCAAAACTTGATTTGTTTGTTACTGAGGTTTCTTTTCAGATCCGGCCACATATTCCGTCTATCTTTCTAATTTTACTTTTTATTATTGGATTTACTTTCACTGGTTCTGTATTTTTCACCACGTAGATCATTCAGCCAGATTTTGATGACCAGGTTAGTGAAGTCAACCTACCAGATTCGCCCTTTGGCGAGAATAACCCTACCTCCTGATTTACCCAACTAGAATCTCAGTTATGCTGTGTGGTCTCCACACCGAATGTATTAACATCCAATACCTAGTAACAACACGCCCGCTATCTGTTGTCGCTGACATCGAAGATATCCTGGGCCTCCCAGAGGAGCAGAACACTTATGAAGTAGTCAAGACCGTTGTTCCGAAGAAAAACAGGCTTGTCTGACAGACAGCGAGTTATGAAACTCGTGAAAGAATACCAGCTAGGCGAACTTAAGCCGTCTCAGTTGTTGCGTGAAATGTAGAGCTTAGCAATACACATGACGGTAGGCGACATATTTTCCGGGAGACGTGGTTGTATCGATTACACCACAGGATATATAACGTGCTTTAATTGTCTAGACGCACCGCTGTCCCGGCTGCGTGAAAGCGTCGTCCATATTTGGGAAACTGGCCTCTCGATGTCTAAAGTTCAATCCAGCTTAAGTACCGAGCTATCCGAATTAAAATCGCAAAACGTGGCGCCTACCAATCTACTAGAGAATTTAACACCGTCCGGAGTCTACCTCCGAAATCCTTCTATCAATCGAACTCTTTCCAGATCATCGTGGAAATCTTCGCCATGTTCACCGTATTGCTGGTACCATGAGCGATTTGGTTGCCAGGTCCGATCTTATCGCCCGCCCTGTTCTTTTAAGCGTCAGACGCAGGGAAACGGGCCGGCCAGCACGTAGGAGCAACGGATGTTGCTGGCTTGCACGGTCACATTTACTTGGTTACTGATCGCAAAACGGGAGTTCGCTAGTCGGTGCGCATTGGTGCCGAAGTTAGCGTCCGTCCTCGCAATACATAGGACTCGACTGAGAAGGCGATTAGTTCGTTGCGTGAAGCTAACGGAACGACCATTTACACGTATGGTCACTTCTCATGTATGCCTGATTTAAATCTAAGATGCTCTCTTAAATGGATTTTCCTCGTCACAGAGGTACAGTCGCCAATCCTTGGCTAGGACCTTATGCGGCACATCGACCTGGTTCTAGACGTGAAGCACCGCTGTCTGATCGATCGTCATACGAACCTGGTAGTTCTAGGTACATTGATCGACATAGTCAATCAGTCCCGGATACGCCAACCAATCGAGTTCAGCTATCGGTCAGATGGCTCAGAGCAAATTCCTATCGACCACGGTTCGATGCACATGGCACGCCGAATGCACTTCTGTTCAGGACTCAGAAAACATGGCACTCATCGAGCGGAAACTTATATTAGTCTAACTCTTTCTCTAGACTATTAGTCACCCGCTCACAAGATACGCCCAAACTCTCTGCTGTCTAACGAGCTGATAACGCGGCGTCGTATACCCACAAAACCGATCCGAGTCCGAGTACTCCGAAGGCAGATGTTTTCCACCGTAACCACTATACCCAATTAGTGCATGAGGACAAAGTAGCTTATCGACATGATTTAGCCGAGCGATTAACTTCAAATCCTAAGCTTCTGTACAAGCAGGTGAACAGCCTCCGCCAGGTGAAAAGTGGATTTCCCCCTCTTCAAACAGCGGCTAGGCTAACCCGGATTGCTAAAGAAGCGTCGAATGTTCGGCGACAACAATATGCACCAACGTTACATTCCATCTCGTGGTCTCCTGAATCTTTGGAATCTATGGTGTCCACACTAGGGCTCCTCAGATAAATTTTACGGCAGGCACAGTGATGAGAAACCTGCTATTCATGAACCTGCACGCCTGTCCAGGAATTGACGATATCCGCCCAAAGACGCTTGCTGTGGCGGCTACAATTTCGGTTGAACCTTTGGCGCGGCTGTTCCAGCACTGCCATGACGAGCGGCACAGTCCTGGGATGTGGAAACACGGGATAATGACTCCCATTTGCAAAGGGGTAGTCACTCCGACCCAGCTAATATCCAACCAGTGAGTCTAGTGCCAGTTCTTTCAAAAGTTATGGAGGCTAACATTGCCGACACACACATATCTTATCCAGACGGCTCTGGTTATATTGCTCAACAGCAATACGGCTTCCGCCAGAATCGGTCGTGCACAGCTAACCTATTTTAGCACGAGATAGCTGGATCGAAGCTGTGGATGCTGGCGCAGGCGTTGTTGTGGCCTACCTTGGTTTCTCTAGGGCATTCGACCGGTTGGACCATGGTATCCATATCGTCAAACTTCAAGGATGTGGCACTGGAGTGCGTCTGCTCGGATGGGTCTGCAATTTTTTCTCGCACAGGCGTCTGGAGGTGAGAGTACGTGAATTCAAGTCAGACCCAATACACGCCGATTGCGGAGTGCCACATGGTTCGGTACTGGGGTCTCGTCTATTCTTGGTCTTCATAAACGATCTAGTGAATCCAGCTGCGTAAAACTGTTTACTCTACGCCGATGCCATCAAGGTTTGGCGGGTGCTCAGAACTCCAAAAGACCATATCCAGCTTCAAATCGACCTTAACAAGATTTATAGATGGTCGGTCAAAAATCACTTCTTACTTCAATGTGGATAAATGCCGAGTGTTCCATTTAAGACACCGAATAGTTCACAGAAATAAGCTGGGGGACCAGGATCTGCAACAATGTTCTCTCGAATAGGATCTCGGTGTGTTGGTCTAGGAATATCTCGGATGCTCGGAGCAGTCCAAAAAGGCAGTGAAGAAGGGATCCAAATCGTGGGACTTTTAAGGGGAGCTTTCTGGCAATGCGAACCGTCGATTTTCCGCCAAATACTTCCCGCTTATATAAGCCCACAAGTTGAATATGAAATTCAAACACAGAAACCATGGCTAAAGCGTGAGCTCACGATATTAAAGCTAACACAACGTCGGCGAGCGAAATTTTCAAGGGTATGCAGCAATTGTCATACGGTGAACGCCTCAGAATGTTTGGCTTTTTCAGCGGACGTTATCGCCGTTTGCGTGCTGACGTAATCATGGCTTACCAAATAGTTAAGAACATTTACCACCTCTGCCATCATCTATTGAAGCTGAGTCACAACAACCAGCTGCGAGGTCATCATCTCAAATTAGCAGAACAATACAGTCGGTTGGAGTGTTAAAGAAACTTCTTCTCGCTGCTTGTTTGTCACACGTGGAATACGTTATTTCATGCCTCTAGTTAGCCGCGTTCAAAGCACGTGGCGCTAGTGTACTGGTCATACTACAACATATCACGTAATCCAAAGGATTCATAGAAGCAACAGCTAAACAAAAACAAACCAACGCACCTCTATTTTTGCCCGGAAACCACAGATGATAACCTTGGAAGGTACATAAAACGTACAGGAACACTGTCGTCGACAAGTTCGCAATTTGCGGTTGTTCACTATTTCTTATTGCTATTTTTGCCTTCATTTTGCTCACCCGTAACCGACCATCCGGTGGGACATGCCAAGCTTCGGCTTCTTTTTATTCCACACTACTATTGACCATTGACAAATAACGATGTTATGTGGTCATATGTAGCGCATAGTCAAACTTTTCTATGGTCTTGCCGGTTGCTGGTCTCCCTTATATGGACTCAATTTCCATACTCTCGCTTCAGCAGTCGGACTGTTGCACCCAAAGTGTAACCGCGACATATGAAGGAGCATTCTTATACAAAGTATTGATCGTATCTCGGTGGATTAAAGAGGTTGACATTCTTACGCGAATATGGATTTATTTGATCATGGCGCGGTGATACAATTTCTATATTTTCACTAAATAACAGACCTGTTTACATCAAGGATGTGCTAAAATGAATGTACGATAGGCAGAAATGTGCATTTTGGTGATATAAATAAGGAAAAGTGGTAGGTTATAAAAATATAATTGACTTGCTTGGTTATCAAATTTCTGCACCAGACACAAAACCGTTCATTCGCTGCATGTAGATGTTGGATAACTCTGATAAAACTACTCGGCAATGATGGTGGGAGTAGTTCAGAATATTTCCTGAATGTTTTTAGTTTAACTGCACTAGAATGTATTTAGTTCGAAGCTGCGTAGTGCTCTATTCAGGACATGCATTGGAAGCGGCTTTGTTGTTGAGAATGCTTAGTACGGTGGCATGTGAACGAATTTCGACCGAATTCACCACAGGGCGAAACAAATCCGTAGGCCATCATTTTTGTCCCCACTTTGTCCATCAAAGTACTTTAACGTCAGTAACAGCCCTCATGGGGATTGTGACAGGGTAGCACGGCGAATGATCATTGTTAACTACCAATGCATACTCTGCATAATTTTCAATAAATAAGTTTATCTTTTTCATGACAAGCGATTCTTAGGTGGCGGCCAGTATTTGGAAACCGTGCTTTAATGAATGCGGAGCGATTTCAAAAAATTAGGCTCCTCAAATTCCCTTGCTTATCGGCCAATAAGTATAATTTGCTTTGCAGACCAGCGATCCGCACGTTTTAACTATTTAATTAAGAAAGATTGTTCATGTCACTGTTTTCAAATTTACTTATGTGTGAAACCCGGGAAAATTCAACGGTGAGTGGTGGATGAAGATTGGATGGTACAGATGAAGGTTTCGTCGTGTGCCACCTAAAGTAATCTTAACCACGCTAACAGTTTCGAATCGATACAAATGTTGTTTGCACAGATTACCTTAATCGGCGCAAACCAAATGTCTATAGCCACAATAAAGTCGATCATACTGGTACGCCGCTTTCGGACTGGTTCAACACCTCGCAGTTAATAGCGCAACCTCCCCACTTAAGTGTTGATGCCCTCAACGCAAAAGACCCATAACGTTGCTATTTGCCAGTAATGTGAAGCTGTTTACATTAGGTATTTGGGCATCGTCTAGTGAGTCCGAGAAAGTAAAGGCAACTTTATATCCTACTGTCTTTAATGAAACAAATTCTAAGGAAGCTATTCAATGAAAATGAACAACAAGTTCAGCTACGGAAATGTATTACTTTAAGACGTAGACCTACTACAAGAACTGAATGTATGTATGGACTTTAGATTAAATTACGAACACGGACGCAACCATGTACATCTGATAAGCTAGCTAACAAACTGTTGTTATTCCTTCTGTTCATGGAAGATTAGTTGCGTCCTTGTGGAAGTCTCCTAAATTAATACCTGAAAAGGTTTAATAGACTAAAGTTGAAATCATCCAAATGTAAGAGAGATGCTTCCTTAAACTCCTTCTGTTTTTTCTTATAAGTCCAAAATATACAAAACAGCAGACGTCAGAAGATCTCTCAGAGGTTGAAGCAATTACAAGTAATCGTTCGTCACGCCCTGAATGCAGTTTGGGATATGGATGACTTCATCTGTAGCTTCGGTAGCTTCATCCCCATTAGGCTGGCATACAAACTCTCGATCTGCCATCGGCAGCTACCACGTGGACAGAAAAAGGAGGCAATCCCATTTCAACACATCAGGTTGTCTGGACGCGTTATCATCCGTTTTTTCTCAAAAGATCTACGGATTTCTATGTAGAATGTTTTTCTAGATTATGCATCAAAGCGCATATAACTGCAGATTGCAGGAGTGGTGCTGGCATCACACAAGTGTTAAAGTATAGAGCAGATACTTGCCAGCCTACCATGTTTTCCACACCAAAGTTGAAGGCTTTGACCCTATTATCCTTGAAAATATGCCAACTCAATCGCGTCCAAGCGATCAGGATTAACCTGAAACACCCTGCTGGCCCCCGGTGGAGGTTGTTCGGCTAGCCAGCAAATATTTTCCAGATTTGGAATATAACTAAGTAAATGTCTGGGTGCTAAGACGCTTTTCAGTGGATGAAGAAATGTTTCCATTTACTGAAATCGAAGTCAAAGCACAATTTCTAGGAGTGCGCGTAGATACCGAATTGCAACGGGATTTCCGAAGCACACAACTGGTAGCATTTTGGCCAAGATAGTAATTGAGTATGCATTGCTATCGAAGAGCACAATGAGAATATTGATCCCACTCGCAACAGCTTATAGATGAGACATTGGATTTTCGACAATCGTGACAATGAAAAGGAAAGCAAGGAATTGAATAATCTTGGACCACGACTTACCACGTGTATTAGCCGAAACTGTACCAAATATACAAGAAATTGTTAGCGCTAAACCATATCAACGGTCTCATTGATGTATACCGCATTTTGATTGCATACAATTTTGTACCAAAATAACTCTTTTCTTTCTTTTATTGATCGGGATTAATTTCAAATAGATATCACTTCCCGTACTTAGAAGCGAAATAGTTCGAAAGTTATTCGTTAGTTAGTCTTTGAATCGGAAATTTGGGGGTTTGATTATGGCAAACCCGATTTGTGAGTAACAGCCTTTAAAAGGTTAAGAACCGCTGGCGTACAGCAACATGCGGTAAAGATCAGTGTGGTATCGAATTCTAACACACCATCAAAGTCGCATCCAGGACATGAGCAAGAATACTTTGGACACGGTACTTAATGAAGGAAAGTTGTGTGTTTTCTGCGCACTACACTCTGATGAGCGGACCGAAGTAGCATCTTGTTCCGAGTTACTTGTTTATGTTCAGTGCATACAAGGAGACAGCTTCAATGATGATTGCTTGTACTCAGAATCACTGAGAACCACTGCACACGACTTACGATGTGCATTAGCTGAAATCGCACCTCGAGTTAATGAAAAATGACTCAAAAAGGTAGGTTTTCTTTAGTTGCATGATCAAAAGTAATTATATATGGTATTCATTTTCCGCAAGTTAAGACAAAAAGTCCAATAGTTATTAAGTAATTGGTTTTGAAAGTTTGGGGTTAACTGCTTATAGTGAACCCGCTTTGTGGAGAACGGCGACAAAAAGGTTGAGAACCACTGCCGTCACACCACAATAGTTGTTCTCCTCCCAAGAGCCATTGTGAAGAAATATCACTAACTATAATCATACCGAATACACAACATCCCGGAAACTTCGTGAATCGTATTGTGTGCACTTCGGTGTTATTGGAAACTGCAGATCCCACTTTCGGAATCTTTTAGTCTTGCTAATTACGATTTCGTATTATCAGAAATAACACTGATGTTTGATTAGGAAAACAGGAACCACATTAGAAGAATGCTGTCATTGTGACCGTCTACAAGCTTTCTCAGAAACAAGAACACAACTATTTTAGTTACGAAAGCTCTAACAGATACCAAAGTAAAACACCATTGTTAACAAAAATGACTAAAATTATCAAAAAGCACAAATTACCTTCGAAAAGGTTTTAGACAACTGTGGAAATTGTACACATATGTAATCACTTAGCGGTCATAATGACCGTTTCGGGCGTCCTAGTGTCCACTGTATCAAAAAGCGCATGAGGCCTTTTGTGTAACACGAAATATCATTACATGCTAGCAAGCCATTTGTAATTACTGTATCACGGCAAGTAACATCAGCATATGAATACACACTGTCGGATTGCAGCTTCTAAACCATTGAGTAGCTTAAATTTAAAAAGTTAGGATTAGTTCACATGTTGCATCGTTTGATGGCGGCTTGCAAAAAGGACACTTAGCTCTTGAGACTAGCCCTATCCTCTGCACGTTCACAATCAGCTTTACAGTGAGGATGAGCTGCGCTATTTCGCAGTTAGACGTCTATTGTGATGGTCCGTCGTCATCACCCATGGCTCAGTGACATACTTCGCTGAACCGTAAGATTAATCTCATGGGCTCAAATCCGGCAGCATTCGGCTGGTGCGCGCTACTGACTAGCTCTTTTCTGGATGTGTGGTGACTGTCTGACAGAGACTAGCTGCGACGAATCCTCTCTAAAACCTAACCAATCCCCCCTACTACCCACCAATAAGAAGCAAACCCTATCGCACGCCAATGTTGATGGTAATACGGAGGTGGACGGAGAACGGAATACGGAACGCGACACCATGCATTGGACAATTGTGATTCCAATATGTTTCTTCTCTTGGTTTTGCCCTACTGAATGCAATCATCTTTTCATACTGCGGTAATGTGTACCATGGTTAATTCCCTTTTCCTCATTTACAAAATAAGTTAAAATGTAGAAAACAAACATCGGTCAGCCGGCGTTGAGTTGTTGATAAAACCATTGTAAGCATGAACATGGTGACAAGAAGTTGAGCATCACAAGACGGTACCATTTCGTGCATACTAAAATCATATATAGGTCACGTGAGAAAAGAAATAGATCGTTTTGAATCGGGTCAGAAAAGAATACACTGATACAAATCAATAGAAGTGTGTGTTGCGGTAAACTTCATGAGCCCCTCAAAAGCTTTAGGCTACCGTCAGTTGCTCATGTACACACCGAGAGTAGGACGGCGCCAATTAATTGTCATGGCCACAGGAAACTTCGACACAGTGGTGTTTTCGTTTCAGTCGACAACCGTAAAATTAAAGTCAAGGTCAACCGGATTACCTGCACCGATTAGGTGCCTAGCAGGGAATGACGCCTTTTGTCCAGTTGCTTGTCACGTCGCCAACTTAGCAATCCGCTTCGGAATTCGCTCGCGAATCCACTTAACCAGACAATGATCTGTTCTGCCGATTTAACTGTTTCCACAGCTACAGGCGAATTGGTAATTTCGAGGTGATATGGCTCAGACCGGTTGAGTGGGTTAGACTGGTGGGATGGGAAGTTTTTTGGCCGTCCTAATAGGACAGAGTTTCGCGGCTTTGAATGTACAGAGAACAGCTGTCTTCACTTGTCGCTCATGTTGCGTCGTCACCGCATTTCTCTTCACCGTACTGTAGGTAGACAGATATGCTGGGCAAGGTAAATACTCTTGGTTTGCTTTCTTTCGGGTGACCGTGGAATCTAATAAATGCTCCCGGATCTCCATTGGGCAGCAGTGTTTGTGTGATGAACAACAATTCCGATCCCACACAGTCGGCACTGCATGTTCTACGGGCTCGAGTAAACAGTGTCTTGACAAGACTACCCTTGTACTGGGCTGACTTGAAGCTCTTGTAGTTTTCATACAGTCCATCCCATGTGGTTTCCTTGTAAACGGAACACATAACCGAGCCATCCTCTCGTCTGATCAGCAATACATCCAGAAAAGACAGACAATTGTTATCTTCCAGTTCACAGGTGAAACGGGCGTTGAGATATGCGTTGTAGAGAACGCTGTGAAGAGACTGAGTGCTCTGCACACTTGGAGCAAGCACTAATGTGCCGTCCACATACCACTTGTATAGGAATATCTAACTGAGGTAGGGTCCACACCTCGAGTCAACCAGTGCCATAAAGATGTCAGCCAATACTAGGCCAAGCGGATTTTCCATGGCCACACAATCTACCTGTCGATATTCCTGATCCACGAATAAAAAGTGCACATTTTCTTACATACTAGCAGTAAATCACTGACATAGTATACGGGAATCGGCAAGGCTACTATATGATTCTTGATGAGCTAGCACAAGCGTTCCACCGTTTCCAAACATGGGATGTTAATGAACTACTATTCTACCTCCATGGAAAACACAACCATGTCAGAAAGATTCATGTTTTGCACGCCATAAATCTGATCAACGGTACCTATCAGTGTGTGGGTCGCTCTCACTTGTCGCAGTGATGTAAGAATATCAACTAACCAACGTGTCAACATGTGGCGCAGGGAGTTGCACAAGGACAGTATCTGCTTTACTGGTGTGTTAATCTTGTAGATCTTAGGCAGGCTTGCGTTTGTGAGGTGTGTGTACCCATTGCCATGAAGGTGTTTTACACCGTTTCTATTATCATTTCGTGCTGAATCAACATGATTTGACTTGAGCTGCCGTGGTTCCGCTTTTGTCCTCCTAAAAGTTAGTTCCCTCCATCACAAGATCCTACATCTTGCTTTCTTTTTCTGACCCAGTTCAAAACAAACATTTTCTTTTCCCACGTGCCTTTTATCTGTGCTTAGTTTGCAATTGAGTAGGTTACTCAAAATAGTGTCATCTTGCAGTGCTCGTCTTCCAATTCCCATTTTCAGCATGTCATCTTATTGATATTCCATTTGCTGCAGTCTGCAAGACGAATGAGGCAGTTGTTGACTGACCAAACCCCACGGCATGTCGCATCGTGTTGCAGCGAGCGTACCGCACCTTGTTCGGTCGTTTAATGACCTGAAAAAATAACATGCATAATTGACAGGTTGGAAACACGAGTCCCATCACCATGGTGTTTCTGCTGATTGACGTCAAGTTAACTGATTTGCGTCAAGCGGAGTTATGTGTGTGACTACGTTCGTAGAATGGTTAAGGAACAGTAAATGTATCACTAAAGATGGAAAACCAATTACTTCGATTCTGGTGCAGGTAATTGACTGTGTTTATCAGCAGACACCAGAGAAAGCACATACATACCTAGTACTGTATACACCGAACGTCAGGTATGGGATTCAACATAGTGATAGCTAGCCTGTCGCTGTTGTCGAGTGTGGCATCCAAGTAGAGCTGCATGAATTCGCCAGGGAGATATGGTTGGCGGCATCCTGTTCCGGATTTGCTTGTCACTGCGGCCTCCATGGGGACAGCCAAAGGACACATGCGCTAACAAAGGGACTATGGGTGGCTTGCGTTGCACTACACAAAGCTCCATCCACACACCGCGTATCCAGTGTAAACCCGAGGGAATAAGACCGGGAGTCATGCCGATGCGAGCCAAGTTTCATCAACGGAGCCGGCCCACCCTCCTTCACAGGCAAACACAAGCACATTGTATTTGGGAATCAAGCGCACACAAGGCGGTAGCTGGACCGTAGTCCGCTCCACACTGAGTGTATGGAACCACTCTTCTAGGCCAGCACGGCCGCAAGGACCGTGCACCCCGTCCCCTCCAGCAACGACCAACTGTCTCCTTGAGCTGGTATGGACGAGGTAGTGGGTAATAGAGAGGTTGGCACCTTGTCAACATTTATGTCAAGCGCAGCCACACCGGGGATGTCAAACAATAACCAATCACTTGAAACGAAAATATCGAATAAAATAAGTCGTATAATGCATACAGATACGGTGACTTAACTTTGCACTAGATGAGCATATGAAAGAAATTGATTACGAACAAATCCGAGATAACTTTAAAGCGTCATAATATTTGCTTTAAGCAACTGCCACAAACGCAATAATGTCATCGAATTTTACTAAGGCAGTATAATAAGGGGCCTGTGCAAATTTACAGAAGATAGTTTAGGTTGACATTAATATGAGATAAAAAGCATTAGCACAATATAGCGAACCCACCACCTGAAATAAAGAGACTCAGCATGCAAGCACGCGGTTGGTAGATCCAATGCAGCGTACCTACAGACGCTGCGCCGGTTGTGCTTACGTTCTCCGCAGGACCCGTAGTCGTTTTGATGTGGGTCCTGATTGGCCTCGCTCGTGGCTCCCTGGACCTGCCTGACTCAGGCATTCGCGACCGCATGTGCTACAGCATCATGCGCCCGACGTCGATGGAGTACACACCATCAGAGCCCGTCGCTTCCGCACCTGCCGTTTCTTTTACGCATTCACGAGGGCTTTCTGCTGCACCTTGGCAAATGCCTTCGTGATTACTTCGCACCATGCACGCCGATTAATCACCTTCGATTCCCAGGACATGAAATCAACCTTAGAACGTGATAGTCTCACCTTAATCATGTCCTACTAAAGTAACTTCGGTTTTTCCACGTGCCGCTTCCTTGCACGCAGTTGGACATGAAGCAGCTGTTTCGGCATATCGGTCGCATCCATGCAGCGAATATGCCCGAGCCACCTCAATTGACTCAGAGGAAGAATGTAGTCCACTGCATACAGGCTACTGCGTCGTACCATCTCCGTGTCTTCAACTCGGTCACTCCAGCCTATTCTCATAATATAGGCAGACACTGCTGATGGCAGCTCTCCAGATAACTGACGTCCTTCCGATAACGCTTCCATGATTTGATGAAGTTTAGAAGAACGGACAGCATCATAAACTTGTATATAAGTAGGTTCGACCTGACAGGTAGCTGGGGGTTGTTCCACAGATGAAATTCCAGGTTGCCAAATGCTGCAGCCGCCTTCAATACGCGGCAGTGCGAGTTGCGCGTCAACTGTAGGTCGGCTGTTATTAAGCTAGTAAGATAGCAAAATCTCGGAGTGGTATACAACACTTCATCGGCAACCTGGACATCGGGCAGGCCCATGGATTCAATCACGAATGCAGGCAGGAAAAAGCAAACGGCATTGCTTGTGTTGATGGTGAGTCCGAATTTGGCCTCTGTCGAAGCCAGAGTACTAGTCAGGTGCTGCAACTCCTCCGCGCTGTAAGTAAACAACGTACAGTCGTCAGCAAACAGCAACATACGGATAATTGTCTCAAAGACTGGGATTATTGCACCGAAACAACGCATGTTCAGCAACCCATCATCAATACGATGTTCCACACAGACACCACGAAGTACAAGCACTATCAAAAATACAAGACATCATAGCACGAAGATAAATTTTAACCAGAGCAGGAGTTATGACACAGCATTGCATCACACCACAGACAATATGAAGTCCTCCTACGTTTATCCACTCAGCTGTAATCTAGCCCAAATACCACTGTGCAGACATTCGATTAAACATACAAACACTCAGAACACAAACCTACACAACACCAATCACAATGCCTCGCGGTTCAACGTATCAAATGCATTGGTGAAATCAACAAACAGAGTACAACGGATGGTGTCGTTCTCTTCACTCCTCCTGCAACTGATGGGCCGCAAACACCATGTCGATAGTGCTGCAACCCGAACGAAATTCACATTGCTCTTCCGCCACATTCCTTTCCACAACCAGACTGACGAGACAGTTGAGCAGGATTCGGGCTATCATCTTGCCCACACAAATCAGCAAGTTGATACTGCGAAAATTTGTTCAATATTGATTGCTTCTTTTCCCCTGTACAGTGGTAGCAAAAGCGAATGCTTCAGGTCTAGATGCACCACCTCCTCAAACCACGCGCGTTGCACCAACTGGTTCGGCTCATTCACCAACACGGCTTCGCCGTATTTCCATGCATCTTGTTGGATACCCTTGGTAACAGCACACATGCGGCACACTTGCAGAGGAAGTGTTCTCGTGTCTCATTCACTGTCAGTCCGTTGGCAACAGTCACCTTCATCTTTTGATTTTGCAGCCAGTGCAACCTAGGCCAGTCAATCAGAAAACGCTTGTCAAAGAGAGAGTCAAAGTGTTTCCGACAGACTTGCGCTACGTCCGCAGTCTGAGTGCAGGCGGCACTTGTACTGCTACCGATCATCGTTCACAGCGGCTCGAAACTCGGTCGATACACCACCTACAATAAGTCAAATAATTCCTTGCGTTGGCGGCGTTCGGCGTAGGATTCCATCTGCTTCGCCTTCTCCGTCCACCATGCAAGTTTACTGCGACGGAACTCTCGTGTCAGTCTCCGTCGAATACTGAGAAACTGACTCTTCTTCACCAAGCCACTGGGGTGTACATCATGTGCAGCAAATGCTGCATCCTTCTCAGATACGAATGCACTAATCGTCTTAGTGTTTTCAGCAAAAGAATCGCGCCGCTTACAGCTTCCGCGCCCGTTGATCTCCTCGGGAGCAGCTGTCATCTGGTCGCGGATGTGGTGCCCCAGGCCGTCACTGTGGCTATGCAGTCCACAACACACAGGTGTGCAGCTATCGCCTTCTCTAACCATCCCCTTTTCACAGTACCTGGATAAACGACGTTATATTTCCGCCGATTCACGGCAGCGTTGCAATACATAGATTTACGAAAATATGTGTACAGTTTGGTGTGCACCAACTTGTGATCAGTGTCACACTCAGCTCCACGCAGTGCATGTGTCATGCACACCTCACGCATGTCACGCTGACGTACGATTAAATAGTCGAGCAGGTGAGCGTGACCACTCCTTGGGTGCGTCCAAGTTGCTATAGTACTCGCACTCAGTGCAAGCCGAGTGTTCCTGATCGTCAGGCAGTGAGTGGCACACAGTGAGAGCAGCCAGTTGCCGTTCGCATTCGCTGAACCAATTCCATGCTGACCCATGACATCTGTCCACACCGATGCATCACGCCTAACGCGCGCGTTGAAATCACCCAGCAGAAATAGTCGGTTGCTCCTCGGCACAGACCGTATCACGGAGGATAGCTGAGTGTAGAATTGATCACGCATGTCATCAGGATAACACATGGTCGGACCGTATGTGTTTATAACAGTTGCAGACTTACCTCCTCCGAGTCTCAGGCGAACAGTCATTAGTCACGCGCTGAAGCCAGTTGGTTCACCAACTAACTGGCCATGGAAGCGATCGGATATTGCAAATCCGACCCCATCTTCACTTAGTGCTGAGGTGGCGTTTCCCACCCAGCAGCACGTACAGCCGGCACTAGCTTCATGCAAGTTACCTTGCTCAGCTAGCCGGGTCTGGTTTAGCGCTGCAATATCGATGTTGCAGAGCGCCAGTTCCATCACGACCAATGCAGTGCTTCGCTCGGGACGCGCACACGAGTTCCGGTCCAGTAGTGTGCGCATGTTTCGGCACCCGATGTTAAGTGTTTTGCGCGCAGGCATACGATTGCATTGATGAGCAATCGCACGGGTGGTGTTGGTTGTGCTTCGGGGATTTTCTCGAGGGACTCTAGCTGGAGCCTTTGGTTCAATAACCTTACTTACAAGGCAGTGGGTAGCAGTTACAGTTCAGGAGTGTGATTGCAGAGACAGATTGGTATCTGCTTGAGGTCCGTCACTCACAAGTTTTGAAGCTCTGGAACAATTGCTATGTGTTTTGAGACCGTAGTGGGATACGCATCTGCGAACACAGCCAGACGTAGGAGGGTTTTGGCGGGTTTGCAGCAATTTGGCCAGGGGCTGACTAGCTTGAGTAGGGTAGTAGCAAACCATAGAGCACCCGGGGTTCCCCCCATGGTCAGAAGTAATACGTGGCGCTCGTGCTCTACGCCAATCAGGCTGTGAGCTTATAACCTTTGGACCTGTTGTCGCCCATGGCTAGGTTTTAAAGGAAGTGGTCCACCGACCAGTTCATTCTTCCGAAGGGGATAGGGTTTGGACTAGGATACTGGCAGTGCGCCAACATCCGACAAGAGAGCGACTCTGGGCCTCAGCCAAATCCTGCGATTAGATGTACACCCGAAATGCAGCGGGTCTAGCACATGGTAAGTTCGCTAACTCGTGCGGATTGGTGCGTCCTAGCCAAAACTAGGGCACAATCCAACTCCCACGCAGCGGTCTCTACGAGGAGGCTTTCAGGATAGCAGCCCGCGGCGCAACATTAACAGCAGTGGGTAGGTCATCTGACAGGATTCAGACACCACAAGCCTCAGCGCACCAAGGGCTCTCTCGCTACATCCAATTTACTTCGATATGGGCATACCTAACATTGTACATACTGAATTTTAGGTATGGGATTAACACAGTGATTGGAAGCCTACCGACAGTGTCGATTGTGGCATCCATAAAAGTAGCTATGTGTCGCAAATTCCATGAAATTTTGTTGGTATTCTACAGATGAGACAAACCGCGGAACAGACACTTTAAAATCATCCTCCCATACTGGGAACCGCATTTACTGGGAACCCCCGATACCCAATGGAACCATTTCAGGGGTTTGATCGTATCGACCCAGAGGGATGCACCGCATGTTCCGAAGCATCACTGATGTCTGTGATGTCTGCTTAAAAGGCGTGGTCGCTTGATGAATAGTTCCGGTGGTTCGCCGTATGTTGTATTTTTAGTAAATTCATGGTGGTGCCCGTGACGACGTCGGTGTATGTGTTCGCTCATTAACCCAGACACTGATGACGCTGACCAGACTGACTGTGTTAAAAGCCTACTACTCACATCACGTTGGGATGCTCAGTCTCATTCGCTCGAGTTTATTCAGCAACATGGGTTGTCGATTTGTTAACTGACCCCTTGCCACCGATCCAACGCGTTAACATTGCTCTAAAGTGTTCAATGCATCTGCAGGGAGAACAAAAAAGTAGGCCACAGCTTTGTCAGAGAACTGTCGTCACCCAGTAAGTCGTTTTTATGCATAAATCACAAAAACTACTGTAACCTTTGTTAGTAAGCAAAGCCTAACGGACCACCACGTGTCATAAAGCATGCGGTGTAATTGCATATCGTCGTCTTTCTTCATATCTACGCTGCGTCTTTTTCGTCCTCGTGTGTGTATGCATAACCAGATACACTGCAGTGTACAGCATTAGTGCAGTGACCCTTAGTTTGTGATCAAACTGTGTTCGCAAATGTTTAATCCGAGTCGAACTCACTTCCTCTCTGACACTGTGACACATTAGACCCAGTCCAATGTATGCACCATCACTGAAAGTATAAAACAGTAATACAGAACTTTAATCCGTTTGAGCGGAATTCGCTACAACTAAATCAATTAAAGCCATCGCTACCGTGCAAACATATAGTAAAATTGCAGTTTAACCGTTCGAACACCAGCTTGCAATATGCATATTTCCAAGCCTGGAAACCCTGTCACAAGCACGGTATCATCGCACTTGATATGCTACAACAAATGGCGACCATTAATATAAAGTGTTTGTTTCATTTCTCTTATAAACTGAAGATTAAAACCCCCGGGGTCTACAATGGGCAATCTTATCGCCTGTGTGGCGATTCGATAACGAAATCTTTGCTTCTGAGGTATCCAAAACAAACTTGTCGTCCTAAAATACCACCAGCTAATGCTGACCACACAGTATAGCCAGTCGGATTGCCTCCGGAATTTCTTTTCACTTCGCCTGTATGCCAACCTTGTAATGCCCTCCCTAGTTACGTTCTCACTTTCCGCACACCGTGGGAATCCAAAAGACTTCTCGACGGTACACTGATACATTTACATTACGCTATATAGTAATTTATGAACGAACGTCGCCGCAACGTCACTAAACAGGCTGCACAGTTGCACTTCCTACACTTCGTTAAGTAAACGCTGTTTCTGGGGAATATCCTTGTGAGGTATTCAACTAGGATGTAAGTATCTTATCAACCCAAGTAAGCCACCCTTTGTCTGAGCGTTTTTATGTGCATTTGTTTTATTGTTCTTTCCAAGTGTGTCAACCATGAGTACTTCACATATTGCGTTCTGTGCGCACATACAATTCCCGTTTCACAATGTCCTGATACAGCAGTGCACCTAAGCCAGTAGACGCTTAAATTGGTGACTCAATTAGCCATGGAGTTTTTAGTTGCAACTCAAACCTTGTCAAGCGTCTACATTCTTACCCGATTTAAATCTTTGATTATTACTCGTTGCACCAAGAGTACGATACTGCGTGGGTGTGACTTTTGTGATCCCAGGCTAAAAACCTCATTCTTGGGCACCTATCCTCATCATCAACGTTTCTCTCATGTGATCCGCTCAAGTGTAGAACTCAACATTGGCCGCGTTCAAACGTCTAATTCGCAAAAGAATGGCACGCATTTTATACAGCAGACTTAGAGTTTATGTTATGAGCGAACGTTATGTCTTCTTTGGACATCCCAGGTTAGCAACGTAACTTTACCCGCGGATGAGAATTAGTATCACCGGGTGTTGTGCAAGTGGCTACGCGATCACATGAGTTATCCTGGTTAGCCGTGCCAGTACCTTCGCTGCGGTCATATCATTCCACCTCAAGTCCTTCTTCTTTGACTGACAATCAGAATCCAAACACACTACTGTTAAGTGTCTTCGTTCTGTCTCCTTTGCAAACACTAGCAATCCTGTCGGTTTTAGCACAGTGATATCATATAACTTCCACGGGGATCGATTCAAATGAATCGAACTGCATCGATCCATACCACGTGCACAACACTGCTCTCCTCTAATGTTTTGCGATTCCAGGCATCACTTGAAGTATTTTCAGGGGGTAACAGCTCTTTCGATCCGCCGTCATGGCACCGCTTTTGATAGATTATTGCATCAGGCGGCATTGTAGCACCGTTGATGTGTTGAAGTACTGTCTCGGCTACGGGTGTCTAAACGCAAGTTTGACGGAACTCAGTCGGAATTCATTCCTTACTTCAACCGGAGAGCGAGCCCTCAGTGCCCTGCCCTATTATCCTCTTGGACTACTTCCTGACTAGCGAAATGTAGTTTGAGGCTCTACATCACCAACACAAAAGTTCTCTCACATTGCGAGCCTGCCTGACTTCCATACGCTATGTTTACGTAGCCTCTTGCATCCCAAAATGTCCGTCTCTGCTGAATCTCTATTTATCTTCCTACCTTAACTGTTTGACTTACTATCAATGTGGCGACTAATACAGTCTGGTCTGATTGGTCCCCTGCTCTCCGAGTTCACTCAGACTGCTGTGACGTTACCGGCATTTTTTGAGAGGACCGAACGCTCTGTCCCCATTACCTCCCTAGTACCTGGACCCCCTCCTCTCCTTATGGTGCCCCTACTTTCATTTCTTCTTTAATAGGACTGCCAACTCTCAGTGCCCTGCAACAACTTAGTCACACCTGAATGATCTGCTCCTTTGACCTTTTCCAGACCAGCAAGACTTATCAATCTAGGCTCTGTAGACTCGAAGCTATGTCTCGCTTACATTGACAGCCCGCTAGACTTGTTTACCCTTTATTAATATAGGCACTTCCATCAGTAACCAGTACCCCCAATTATTCTTCAATCGGACGACCAACGCCTAGTGCCCTGCCCTTCTTTATCATCATCTGATCAGTCAAATTCTCTGGGACTACTACTACGAGGCCTCCGGATGTCGACTAATCCAGTCTCGTCTGTTCGGTCTCCGGCTCTCAGAGTTCGCTCAGACTACCGGGATATCACCGGTGATTGTTCAGAACTGAACGATTCATACTTCGCACGGGAGCGTCGTTGACTTCAGCACACTTTAGGAGTAAACCTTTTTTCATCCTGACTATCATCTCCTCTTAATTACTCTCACGAATTACTCTTCGCACTGCCGTCCGCATTCATCCGCTCATAGCTGATTCTTTGAATTTCCTTTTCTTCTTGGGACGTTGATTTACTTATGTTTTTTCCGCATTTTCACCTAAGATGCCTCTCGCATTCGGACTGCTGTCGTCATCATCGGTTTACCCGTTTCTCTCCAACAAACGTATTATTCGCTCAAATTCTGTCAACGCGCTTTGTTATATCGGTCTCTTGACTCTGCGCTTGCAGAATCTTCTTCCTACCTAGAAGTTGTAGTCTGAGTCACACCAGCGACGTGAAGTAAAGAACGCGCTTGCAAATCATGTATACTAAACAAAATTACATAAGTTTTAATGTATCATAGGCACTGTTGCGAGCCACCAGTCTGTGGTTATGCTTCTTGATTCATTGCTGTTTGGCTGCCTCTTGTCCATTGCCCGTTTGCTCCCGAGATTTCCACAGTTACACCCGCCAAAACAAGAAGATTTATCCGCTGGGACTGGCCGACCCACCCTCAATAGCCAGGTGGTTTAAACGCTTGATCTTTCCTCCGGGAGATGAAGAACCCACACTTCGTTCCAAATGGAGCTCTTTCCGCCATTCTGGAGATGCTACCTCCACGGGGTCTAAACAAATGGATTTAACTCGCCTCGTACTCACAGTAGAACAGTTTACTTACCTGTAATAATATGGTTACATGGAAGCCCTGTTACACAACCAAAGACAATTCTGGCGTGATTATCTTCACTGCCTCAAACATTCCGATTCTCCAGTCACCTGGAGCTTTTCTGATGTCATTTCACGGACAGCATTGCGCGCGTGTATAAATGGCTTTTCCGATGACCTTTCATGGTGTTTTCTCTTGGCCATGAAGACAATTACACTTAGATTTGGCCCAACAACCTAGCGCGAAGAGCCTTCAGGTTTCGACTCAGTCGTCCTCCTCTACCCGTGCAAACTCACCGACGCCAAGTCCAACCGTTGTGAGAAGCCCAGTTGCACCTGGCTTAAATTGTTTACCTTTGTTGTGTCCAACGGACACTGATGTCCCAGCAGGTGAAAGCCTGAGTGCTGAAGACCAGTAAAAAGAACAGAGGACGAAATTACGAAGGAACGTTGGGTGTTTACGTTCTGTAAGTCAACAGTTAGCCAAACCACGTGAGGCTGGTAGTATACTTCGCCCTGCAAGGCCAACCTCGTCCGACCAGAGGCGTTATAATCTCGTGATCTTTCACGCATCGGAGTCAGGTGATCCATCACCTCAAGTGCGTTACGATCACGATGTCGAGTTTCTACAGGGTTTAATTGATGGACTCCTCGACGCTGGTGAGGACTCGGTAAAAGTGAGACAGATTACCCGTCTTGGAAAGCAAGGTGATCAACAAAATCGGCCTATGAGAATCACTTCTGTGGACGAAGCCAGTCCAAGACTGATCATGTCTCGCCTAAGTAGGCTGAAAGGTTTGAAGATCCATGTTCGTCCCGACCTGGACCCAGTAGACAGGGAGCGGCTGAAGTCTGCCATCATTGAGTTGAAAAGACGCACTGGTGAGGGAGAAACAAATCTTCGTATCGTAAATTTTCGGGTGGTTTCCAACAATCCGCGAATCAGGATAAACAGGCTGCTCACATTTCAAGCACGCCCGGTGGCTCCTGCTGCGGCCTGCGAGTAGCCTTCACAAACGTTTGCAGTATTATGAATAAGCGCGATGAGCTTTGTTATTTCGTTGCGTCTGAGCGGCCAGACGTAGTGGGACTCGCAGAGACATGGCTGCATGCAGAGTTATACACCCAAGAACTTGAACTCAACGGTTACTCGTGTTTCCGATGCGATAGACTAAAGAATGCCCACGGTGGTGTCTTACTTTACATCCGGTCCTCCCTGCGTGGGAGACTTGTGAGCATCTACCGAAGTGACGATGGCCTGTGTGAGCTACTGTGGTGCTCCATCCGTCTCAGGCGCGGAGAACTGCTTCTAGGCGCAGTTTATCGCAGTCCCCTGAGTCGTTGTTTGGATTGGCTGCACCATATTCAAGCCCACATGAGTCGTCCACACTTTCTGCTTATGGGCGATTTTAACTGTCCTCGAATACGATGGCCTGATGTGCATTTGATGCCTGGACATAGTGAGGTTGAAGCAAAGTTCGTGGATTTGGTACTTGAAACTGGTGCATCGCAACACATATGCCAGCCAACACGCATATCAACACGTTCAACCTCGTCCTGTCTCGACCTGATGTTAACGAGTTACGAACAACGAGTGCGTGACCTTAGGATCCTGGAGCCCCTGGCTACGAGCGACCACTCAGTACTGATAGCTGATATGGAATTATCTTTGCCGTATTCACATCCGCTGCAACCAGCTCCCAACTACTGGAAAACGGTCTTCGATGGTCTAGCACGAGCCGCGAGGCAACTGGATTGGTCAATGTCACAAGCTGCATCTGTGGAAAATTGTTGGATATTTATAAAAGAGAGATTGACATCATTGTGTTCCCAATTTGTGTCATTGAAATGTCGAAAGGTTGGACCCATTAAGCCTCATTGGTTTGATAAGGAGTATGGAAACCTGGCTCGGAGGCGTCGCAGACTGTGGGACAAATTCCTTCTCTCTGGCTCTGCCAATGATTACGCAGGGTATAAATGTCAGCGGAACCTCTGCAACAGTGCGAAAAAGAACAAACGCCGACCCTTTGAAGTGCAGCTCGCATTAGCCGCGAAGACCGTCCCAAAGAGAATCTTTACATACGTGAAGCAACGCCTGAAGCCGGCAGGTGATGTGTCAGTGCTGGGTGGCACGGATGGACAGCCCCTAACCTCCAGCACTTAGCGTGCGTCCGCATTGGCGGCGCACTTCGCTTCTGTATTTGCGAATAACCAGGTGTCTGTTCCGAGTTCGACGTGTACCGCTTCTACCGAACTCGATAGTCTGCAATGCGGCGTTGAAGAGGTAGCTCAACTACTCGCCAACCTTGACGGCATTAAACCTGCCGGACCTGATGGGCTTCACCAACTGGTTCTCAAGTCACTTTCAACCATCCTCTCTCCTGTCGTGACTGACCTTTTCAACAGGTCGCTGTCCGAAGGTTCGTTGCCGGTTGACTGGAAATGTGCGATGGTGAAGCCTATTCCGAAAGGCGGCGACCTTAGCAAAGTAGACAATTACAGGCCAATTTGCCTGACACCTATTTTGGCGAAGGTTGCTGAGAAAATCGTGAAGAAGAGATTGCTGCAATTGCTACAGTCAAAAGAGGTCCTGACGCCCGCACAGCACGGTTTTATACAAGGTCGCTCATGCATTACGAACCTGCTTGTGACGAGGCATGAGTGGTTAAAGGCAGTAAACAAGGGGAAGTCCGTCGACGTGATATTCATCGATTTCAGTAAAGCGTTCGACAAGGTCAGCCATGAGGTTCTCCTTCACAAACTCAGCATGTGTGGTGTCGGTGGCTCTCTGCACCGGTGGATCAGCGACTTTCTTGTTGGACGAAAGTGGAGAGTACAGGTCGACGACCATCTAACTGACTGGTACCCCTCTACAAGTGGCGTGCCTCAAGGCACTGTGCTGGGGCCCTTCTATGTTCCTGATCCACATCAATGATCTACCGCAGCTTCTCCGGTCGCCGTGTGCCTTGTTTGCGGACGACATGAAGATTTGGAGAGAAATCGACGCTCCCGATGACTGTGGCCTACTTCAGCAAGACCTCAACCGCCTATCCACATGGTCTGCAGAAGTTGTTCTCCCGGTCAACCCAGCCAAGTCCGTATTTATGAGCCTGGGGAAGGGTGCTAACGGCCGAACCTACACTCTTGACGGCCAAACGCTATATCCCACACCCTCCGTGAAGGACCTAGGTGTACTCTCACGCTACGATTTGAAGTCCGTGGACAACACGAACAGGTTATATCGGAACGGACTGCGCATGCTTTGGGCGCTCAAACGTAGCTTCGGAACATGGTCTGAAGAGGTTGTCACTCGCCTGTTCTCTTCTATCATTAGACCAATGCTAGAGTACGGTTAGCCCGCCTACTTTCCGATTACCCGAGGCGAGGCACAAAAGATCGAACTGGTCCAACACGTTGCTACCAGGCTCATCCCGAGTTTACGTGGCTTTGGGTATGAAGACCGGTGCGAGAAACTAGGGCTCTACACTTTATCCTACCGTCGGGTGCGAGTCGACCTCATTATGACCTACCGAATTCTACATCTTGGTGAGTTCCCCATGCTAAGGCCAATACTGCACTTACGAGGGTCATGCAGCACACCCGGACACAGATACAAACTTGTCGTGCCGGATATGAAATGTGTTCCCCACCCACTGTGTTTCGAAAGGAGAGTGGTAAACATTTGGAACAGTTTGCCCGAACATGTGATTGAGGCAACATCTGTGCAGCAGTTCAAAACGTTGTTAGATTTGTATTTTACCTCTATTCGCTTCAGAGAACGACTGCACACTTACGATGACATATCACATTTGTGAATCTTGAAATATCGTAAGTCGAGTATTTTAAATATTACATGAGAACGATAATGATATTCACGGTTCACAATTTTATAACGTTTTTCGCCAAATTTCGAAAGATTTGTACAGAATCCATTTCTACTTGCTCTATAATACAGTATTCAGTATTCAGTATTCAGAATTCCGAGTCCACTTTACGGAGAGTGGCATTTTCGCCTGTTATGGACATATTCAGACACAAGAAACAACTGCATTCACCGTCCCCATGACAAGCAGCATGGATGGCTGGACACGGGTTGCGAGCCGAACCAGAATTTAACAAAAGCCGGCCTCTTTTAACAATGTGTTTACTCACCTGCATCAATATCCTTTGACTCTGCGACTCTTTTACATCATTGAACGGTTTAAACGACTACCGCCGGTTCATTACTAAGCCATTTGGCCAACCAAGGAAGAATTTTGGCTGTCAACCGACTTCGAGTAATAGAGTACAAAATCGGTCTATACGATGCTTAGCCGACTAAGACTACTGTTCAACGAAAGCTAAGTCAGTTTTCCAGGACATGTTGGGTTTTCGCCTGGCAAGCGTTCTCCCTATAAAAAGCCACAACTGTCCGCTTAACAACACTGCAACGTGGCGGATGTGACTCGCCACAAAATAAAGCCACAGCTAGACATTTCATACTGACGCTGTCCTCAGCCTTCTACATCCAACCTGTGCAACTGATTTTACTATGAAGAATGCTTTGATGGAGCACAGCTCATCCCTGCTTCGTAATGGTCATTGATTGCACCACAACCTTGTTTGAGCTCATGGGCTCATGGATCACTACAAGGCAAATTTACCCCCAACTTGGATCTTGATGCAACAGTTTCTTGTGCACCACAGCGCTATCATGGTACTTGATCTGATTACTACCTGACAATATGCTTACTCATATGGACAATATCTTTTCTTTTATTCCTTTCATTAAAACTAAATGTTTTAATATTACAAAGAAGCTATGCTTGTATGCATATTTAATCACGCCCTTAGAGGTGTGTCTCGTTTTACAGAGAATATACTATTTATTTATTTACATGCAATAGGTACGGGTATTCGCATAGCCCTTAGTCTTGGTAACTATTATTTAGCATACCTCACTCTTATCCATACTTTCCACTGGCCTGAGTATGGTAAGGGCTATTAGGTTGATGACAGAACTCTTAATTCCTATAGAAAGATCCGAGTGTTTTGATTGGTTATCACGAGCCACAGTGTGGCTGGCGATGTAAGCGACCCGGGTGTGAATAAATGTGCGTGTTATGGGGCGAACCAGAACTTGGTCGTGTGCTCAAATTACAGCCGCGTCCTTTACCTGTCCACTTTCATGTGTATAAATTGCACCCGTAGACTACTACGGGATATTGAAAGAGTGCACTGTGTAATACGGTTCGTGAAAAATTTGCATCGAGAGCCTGAATTGTTTCTCTCAGCAGTGAAAACAACAAATTAAATAACTCACTGAGGTCGGCTACGACTCGGAAGAGATAAGGTTGCAACTGTTATAAGCACAGACAGTCCGACCATGTGTTTTCCTGATGACATGCGTGATCAATTCTACACTCAGCTATCCTCCGTGATACGCTCTGTGCTGAGAAACAACCGACTATTTCTGCTGGGGAATTTCAACGCGCGCACTGAGAGTGATGCTTCGGTGTGCACAGATGTTATGGGCCTGCATGAAATTGGTTCAGCGAATGCCAACGGCAACTGGCTGCACTCATTGTGTGCCGCTCACGACCTGACGATCAGGAACACTCGGCTTGCACTGAGTGCGAGAACTATAACAACGTGAACGCACCCAAGGAGTGGTTACACTCACCTGCTCGACTATTTGATCGTACGTCAGCGTGACATGCGTGTGGTGTGCATGACACATGCACTGCGTGGAGCTGAGTGTGACACTGATCACAAGTTGGTGCGCACCAAACTGTACACATATTTTCGTAAATCTATGTATTGCGACACTGCCGTGAATCGGTGAAAATATAACGTCTTTTATCCAGGTACCCTGAAAAGAGGATGGTTAGAGAAGGCGATAGCTGCACATCTGTGTGTTATGGACTGCATAGCCATAGTGGCGGCCTAGGGCACCATATCCGCGACCGAGTGACAGCTGCTTTTGTGGAGACCAACGGGCGCTGAAGCTGTGAGCGGCCCGGTTGGTTTGCTGAGAACACTGAGACGATTAGAACATTGGTATCTGAGAAGAATGCAGCCTTTGCTGCGCATGATGTACACCCCAGTGGCTTGGGGAGGAAGAGTCCTTTTCTCAGTATTCGACGGAGACTGACTCGAGAGTTCCGTCGAAACAAACTTGCGTGGTGGACGGAGAAGGCGAAGCAAGTGGAATCCTACGCCGAAAGCCGCCAACTGAAGGAATTATTTGACTTATTGTAGGTGGTGTATTGACCGAGTTTGGAGCCGCTGTGGACGCTTGTCTTTGGTATTGAAAGTGCCGTCTGTACACAAGGGGCGGAAGTAATGCAGATCTGGCGAAAACACTTTGACTCTCCCTTTGACAACCGTTTAGAGATCAACTGGCCTACAGTGAACGGCCTGAAGTAGAAAGAGGAGAAGTTAGTCTGGCGGACACCTCGAATATGGATGAGACGCAGAGATCATTTTCTCAGCTGAGAAACGACAAGTGTGCCGATGCACACTGAATCCGGTCTGAATTAATGAAACACGGCGGACCCGCGTTGGTGAATGCGCCGCACCAGTTGGTGCAACGGGTCTGGATTGGGAAGGCGGATTCTTTCGAGCTTAAGGATGCATTGTGCTACCAATGTGAAAGGTCAAATGGATTAAGCAATATACCCTGAATCACCGTGTTATCAACTTGCTGAGTTGTGTAGGCAGCGTGATTGCCCGGATCCTGCTCAAGCACATCGTCGGTCTGGTTGTGGAAAGGAACGTGACGGAAGCGCAGTGTGAATTCCGTTCGGGTTGCAACACCATAGACATGGTGTTTGCGGCTCATTAGTTGCAGAAAGAGTGGAGAGAACGATACCATCCGTTGTACTCACTGGTTGTTTTTTTCACAAAAGAATTGGGTACGATGAACCGCGAGGCATTGTGGCTGGTGTTGGGTAATTTTGGTTGTTCAAGTAACTTTGTAAATTTAACCGAATATATACACAGTGGTATGCAGGCTGGAGTAAAACTGAGTGGACAGACTTCGGGTGACTTTGCAGTTGTCTCTGTTGTGAAGCAATATCGTGTCCTAGCTCCTACCCTCTTTAAGATGTTTCTGCATGCCATGATGTCCTGTGCATTTCACGCAGCTTGTACTTTG
>CALYDF020000531.1:0-40757 GCA_944474145.2 Dicrocoelium dendriticum | reverse complement strand
ACTTGCTTTTGAATCATAACGGACAAATAGCTCTGACAGTGGGAGCATTATGTAATCTGTGCTGCATGAATGCAAGTAATATGCTTAGTTATCATGTAGATTGGATTGGGGGGGATTTTTTTTTGTAATTAGGTGGGATGTTTTACTGCATACCGGGAGATGGGCAAATGGATGCAAAATTTTCTCTTACCAATACAGTTGGCATTTCCAGTGCGCTGTGAAAAAGTTATTTATTAGTCGTCTACCGAGCTTTATGCAATGTAAACATACCTTAAAGAAATCCTCTTAATATCCTGACGTGAAACGTTTATTGAACGGGGATCACCAGACATCCGATTTCCAAACTTTATGGATATGCGGGACTTCTTTAGGTGCGCCATAAACTCTAAATGGATAAATGAAGAAGTGAAGCATTTCGACTGCATCTTCTAGAAAGTTACTACTTTTCTGTTCCACGTCTTTCCAGACGTTCAATGCAAGCTATGCGCATGCGGTACAACGACAGTGTTTAGAAGAGTTCCGGCTAATATTCCGTAGAACAAATATGGATTTTGTCAACGGGCTGTCCCCCGGTATTCAAGAGAAATGATGAATTGCGAAGCGAATTGCCACGGCACTTGGTGCACAGCGGCCGCTATGTTCGTGAGGATTTAATCTGACATGACCGCTGTGTAGTTTACTTCTCTCTCTAGGCTGGCCTAATATCAGGAAGCTACAAAGGGTCGCAGCTTAAGGTATATATTATTGTTTGTGTGTTACAAAATTAGAAGGATAGAATTTGCGGCAAATGGGATGGGCTGGAATTTAGTTTGGAAGTAGATCTGCCCAATCGTGCAATAATCTAATGGCCGCAGAGCGAATGTGTTCGTCCGAATTTAAGCAAGCACATCAGCAGATATAAACTATTGTTTATCATATTATCTGAATTAAAGCCGGTATCGAGTCTGAGAAAGTGACGTAAATTTCCTTGTTGTTATTCTGAAGCCACTTTCCATGCCATTGTGGCCAAACAGATTTGTCAGTCGGCTTGGTCACTTTGCCAACTTTAAGCCATATCTCAAGCGACGCGCCGTTAACTTCGGTAATATTCCGCTAGAGGTCCGATCATTAAACGGTCGGCACCAACCATCCTCCTAGTTCCTACATGTGCTTCTGTTCGTTTGCTGAGACCGTAATATGCTTTCTGCATGTTTATACACTAAAAGAGCACTATGGGTCTCCCCTGACAAATTCCTCCGAGGTTCTGTTTGCGCCAAGCAGCAAACGCTTAGGGTTCTCATCGTATTAACCGATGTTTGATTGCCTCTCAGGGATTTCCGATCCCAATGATCATAATTAATTGGTTTGTACTGCTTTTCTGACGCGATCGTCCTTTGCAGGGGCCGGGTTTGGTGACTTTTTGTTCTTCTTAACCAAAATTCGCCTATGCGTAACACTGGAGAATCCTGGTAGGACGCTCGAGTCACGGGATTTCGCCTTGGTCCATGGTGCCATTTGCGTAGGACACAACGATCAAATCTGCTTCGTGGGCCATACGTATATCGCTGCGGCTTCGTCCACTCACAGGTTGGATTTCTTTACCTTATATTCATCACTGACGTAGCTTCCTAACCAACTTAACTGTCACGATTTTCAATGCCGGCGGCTTGATATTTATACGTCTTGGATAGCTCGCCTTCCAGCTATATTAATATACTCAAGGCAACGATTCGGTTATAGTACTATCCCTTAGTATCCCTTTATTACTATTATATCACCGCGCTCTTACTAGTGTTACTGAAATGATAACGATATAATCCTGCGTTTCTTGTGGCAGACTCAAAAAATAAGGAATTCATTATCGACAGGACCTTTAATAGTCACCCCACTTAGACTAACTATAGTGATTCATGTCTCAATACATTCTAAACTATGCGTGTCACGTTTGAAATATCCTGAGGAACACAGAATCTAAAAACTCGTGATTATTCACACATTTCAAACTTTCTTGATTTAACTCAGTTATTATATGAGATGTTTGGCGTGGATGCTTGAAAGGTGGCTCACTGGTGAAGCGACCTGGATTCAGTTGTTTGGGACACTTCAGCAAGTTTTTGCAATATGTTTCGAAAATAAAGTTATTTTGATTCCACCACTCCTTTTCTATTCAACAGAGGTGGAGCTCGCAAGCGCATTTCATAAGATATGGAATACTTTGCATACTTTACCGATCTTGTACCTTGTCGCGGAAACCTGGAGCGATTAAGTGGACCCAGCGGAACACACTGTAAAGTGTTTTCCGTGAGGACAAAATTGAGTTACCAAAAAGATTTGGCTTGTAAATTTGCCAAATAACAGAATGCTAGTATACAAGCATTTAACAACATCCGGAAGTAAGCTTGCTATTACTCCACTTTACACGCCTTCGGGAGAGGCAGAGAGTGCCGAAGAGGCAGCTCACGTCTAGAATAGAGTATGCCCCAACCTTCCAACTATGTTACGCCAGTGCTACTTACCCAATCCACTGTCCCAACTTATAACACTCACTGAGATCGGTATTACAGCCACAGCTGTGTTAAAGAAACGGTTTCTCACTAAGCAAACTTACTCGCTCTCCCGGAATAGTCTTTATTCACCCGAGGGTGATTAACATGGCAATAACAAAACGTTGCCAAGCCATTTTCGCATGTTTGCGAAACGCGCTTTGGATAAACTAACTGTGACTATGGTGCGCGAAAATGGTTAATCAGTCACTTTCAAAAGCGCTATTCGCCAAAACACCTGCAACTCCGCCCGGTAATCTCTCTCTGTGCTCTCATAAGCGATGGAGCAATCATTCGCTGAGACTTTAGTAGACCAGCTGGAAACTCGCATGATCATAGCACCCGAGTAATGCAGTTTCCCAGCCCGATTTCATGCACTACCAAGTGACTGATTTGCAAGCGTTATTGGGACGGAAGCGACCGACACATGCAGGAGGAACAGAAGTCATTGACCTTGAGTTCTCCAAAGCATCCGACCAACTGGACCACCGCATTATGCTTCACTGTAACGAAAGCTATGCAATTGTTGATGCTCTCCATTTGGGTGGATCAGGAATTTCCTGCAAGATTGGAATGGCTGGTCAGAGTTCTTAGTGCCCCTGTTCCGATCCGATTCTCGTGTCGATTGTAGAGTCCAAAATAAGCAGTTACTGGGACTCACGTTGATCCTCGTTTTCATTAAGGAGCTAACACGTTCCCATCGCTTTAGATTCCTTGCCGTTTCCTGATTATGTTGAGGTTTGGGGAACGATTGTCGACCCAGATATAATACGAGGCATTTCAGGAAGCCTCTGAACAAAGCGAGTGGGTGGTCATTCCACAAAATGCTGCCAGTTAAAATCGTGGAACTGAAGGTGGTTCAACATTCGCCACCAGGCGAACATCACATACGGGCTTGAAGTACTCTGTCCTGCAAGCATGTCATCCTAGCAGCACGAACTTGGAGTACTAGTTCAGGCCGATCTGGGCTGAGAATGCTTCAGAGAACGGGAACCAACATGATGGCATGCTGCGGAGGGCATTTGAGCGGTTTGATCTCTCTGTATGTTCGCAGATGTTTAACTCCTGTGTGCGGCCTCATGTGGAACACGCAATAAACATGCCGTAGCCCTGGCGAAAACAAGACCTTGCAACGCTCGAGACTCCACAACGACGAGTCACGAAGCATGTCAATTAGTATTCTACCTTCTGATCATCTTGAATGATGTGACCCGGATCTGGCGCCTACGTGGCGCCCTTATTTTGGCCTAGGAAATTCGAAGGATCCCAACTACGTCTGCCGGCACCTACTACAACTGATGCACAACTAGATTTTGAGTAGCCACCACTTCCGTATGACCACGCATATAGTGGGGTAAGATGTCGACGGAATTTTTATTACCTTCGTGTGTGTCAGCCTTGGGCGCCCTCCCAACTTACGTTTTTCCGCCTGCACTTTACATGTGTTTAAACACGCCTTGAGGTTGCTTTAACTCAACTACATTAGGAGATATAACCTGTGTGTTTCGACAGACGATATAACACCACGAACATCGCACAACCAGAATTAACCTACACAACTGTGTTTGGCTCTTTCCGCGTGCCTCTGTGTTAAAACTGAAGTCAGGCTACCAAAACTATTTTTATTTTAACCCTTGGTTTTCTATTCACCCTTTTGTGGGTCTCTGTTTGTCCATCCTACAGTACTTGCTAAATATCCACCTACTTCCCCTAATACACAATTGTTCCAAATCTGGATACAGACACCACCAGATACGGGGCTGTCCTTTGGACATATTTCTGAATTTCGTACTCACACGTCTTCCCGTCTGGTTGTTTCTGTATGCCCCCTGAAATATATGAGCGAACTCATTTTAATGGTGTTAAGCTTGCTGAGATATGGGCTGGTTGCTTGCATCTTCCGTGGTGCTATGATCAATTTGCTTACTGAACACAACTGCAGTGGCTATCCCTTAGTGTGTTCACTGGTTGCTCATTATTGGTTCAAACTACCATTTCCAATCCATCTTCCCACTCGTTATTCTAATTACTGGTACGCAGGCTCAAGCCCAATTAACAGGTATATTGTTTACTGCTATTTTCCTCCTTTTGTGTCTCCGTTTGTCTGAATCTCCGTTTTGGTCTAAACCTAATCATATGTTTCTTCATTGATGTGCAGCGAAATCAATGAGGATGCGTAATTGTTCTTCCGGGCAGGTATAAGTTCTAGAAGTGTATTGTTCATTTTCTATCTATCTTGTCTCAGTTGGTAGTCCAGCAGTTTTGGCATCGATTCCCGTGTACCAGACAAGTAAGATATGCAGCCAGCTGGCCGCATCTAGCCCATTGTAGGCACAGTTGCTGCTCGCAAATATGCTTCCGTAAATTGGTCATTTCTGTACCAGAAGTACAGTTCTGTTTACTTTAATTAATAGAAGTTCGTATTCTACATAAAGGCGGCATAGCATTTCGTAGCTACAATATTTCGGCATTTTGAAATTGTAAGGCATCTTTCACTAGATTCCACGGGGTATTATTTACCTCTTCCTTATTTTTTCCTTCAAAGGTCAGCAGTTTGATTTAGAGCTCAAGTAATAAAGTAGGTATGCTCTTTATATTTTAACCTTTTGGATGATTGTATTTGAACTTCAGGATAACGTTAGTTTGCGTGCATTTTATATACTGAGTTTTGCTTTTTTCCACCTATTGTCCTAAATATTGGTCTTCATCCAATACAAGAACAAATTAGACAAAAGTGGGAGCCGGCTTGAGCACCGTAGCTTCAAGTACACTGAGCAACAGTTGTAAAGCTAAAATGATAGCCGTTGTAGCCATACTCTGTAATTAAAATAACCACCGCACCAATAATGTAACAAAGAACCACCCCAACTTTCAGCAAGTTAATGGCCAGCAAACTGGGTTCCCTTATGTTTATCAGCGGGCCAATACAGAAAACTAAACTGAATGAACCCTGGGTACGAACGTTGTGAATATGTACAAAGAACTGAGCATTAGTTGATGCTATCCGTCTCACGATTTGTTTAAATTTTCTTTGCCGCTATCAAGTTACGTAATATTGCCAACTGGGAATGCCACTTCCATTGGTGACGAAACGTCCGCTAGAAAAACTAAATAGATCTGCCATGCACATGCCATTGGTATAGGCATTTGAAGTCGAACTGCAGCAATGAAAACAAATATCATCTGTTGTCAATTTGGTCTACTTTAATGACGATCAGATGTCCTTTGTTACCTACCAGTATTTGGTAGTCATAAACTGATGCCTGATGTGATCGTCAGACGCGAGGTCCATTGCGAGGACTGCAGCTGCTTAGCATGTCGGGGATTCTTGCATAATTAACGGATCAACAGAACAATGTTACATCTTTTGACATTTATGAAAACGGTAAAATGACAATCAAACTAACTGGGGCAGCCCTATTCGTGAAATGGATGTAGTTGGAATGACGTAGTGCCTTTTGCGGTTGCCTGAGGTGAAAAGCGACGGTGTGCGCACTGAGAGTGTCACAAACATGGGCAAGACTTAACTCACTGCTGTCTTATATATGAAACTATGATCAGGTCAAGCTTAGTTGTAGTAGGCATGGATACAAGAGGGGTCATCAAAAGATTTGTTAAGGACTATACCTTTCATTAAGAGTCAATATCCATCGGATCAATGCAGACTAGGCAAATTAATTTCGGTGAGACGTATCCCAAACTTCATTGTGTTAAGTTATCCTGGCTCTCGCTCTGTTTAATCGGTCTGGTAAGGAAATGGCTGCCAGCTGAGTTTATGGTGACAGACAAGTAAAAACACACAGGAGAAATGAGATAGTAAAGGGTTCTAGAAAGTGTAACAGTGGTTGTTCAAATAAAGATTCTGGTATTCAGCTAGAACGTTTTATACAAACTTCTTGTAACACATTGTACTGCCCGCATTTAAATCGTGGTAAAGCTTTCGAAATCACACGCAGAATTAGATTATTATTCTGTGATTTGCGAAAAATATATCATTTCTATTTTAACAAGAAATCAGTGTAGCTCCATAAGTGTAGAGGAAAGTAACAACAGCCAAGTGTCCGCTGTCTTTCAATCTGACAGCTTGAATGTCACTTGGATGAAAAATAACCAGGTCGGTAGTCCGATTTTCCTGTGTCCTTCCGGTAAATAAATATTGTCACACAAACTTATGTATTCCAGTTCGTCTGTATTCAGATTGGCTTTCAATTTTACGTCCACATTCGGCTTGATCGGTACTTCCTTATTTTGTGATGATTGCGTTTAATCGAGTTCGTATGGTTATTCCTGGCATGAATTCAGCAGCTTATTTCACGTTGAGCATGGTTGTAATTATAAGCATCAAAAGCGCTTGAGAAGTAAAGCAACGAGTGTCCCACCGGGAATACAAAATAACCAAAATCAGAACCCAGATAAATGTGCTGTTGAACAAAATGAGCATGTAAAAGGCAATACCTTAAACATTCCACAACTCAAATTCCTAAACCAACACTTCAGTACAAATACTATCACCTAGCCCAATCCTCAGGACGATCTGTGTAATAAAGATACAATCAAGTGATATCAGCGGAGTCGTAGTGGTCAAAGTAAAACTGTACCGTGATGTTTGAAAATGGACTAATGTGATTACCTGAGCACCGACCAATGTGGCTCGACTCCGATTAAGGCAGGTTCGCCTCGACTGTCAAGTAAAAGTAATTGTCAAGTAAAAACACATGCATGGGCGCACAAGTGAGGGGGTGTTGTATTAGCACGGGAAGCAGAAGGCACTTGAATTGGAAATCGGGACACAGAGAAACGGACACTGCAGAAAGGCAGAGGGGATAGAACGCATCGCAAATAACAGTGTTAATCCACTGGCGGGAAAGAAACAACGATGGAAGTATGATTTATGAGACGGGTGAATCTTGCACGATTAAGTGGGATAATTGGTTGGCGGAAAACAGGAAAACATGCAAACATCTGCATTGAAACTACTAAATAAGCAAAACAGGTGAAAACATATTTTATACAATTGATGGACTGGCATATATGTATGGGCAGGCGTAATAACTTGACCGCAACTATTATCTCTAATGCAAACACCAGCTCATCTTTCCAAGTTGCGCCCAAAAGTTTCAGAACTTGTAAGGACTCGTAAAACGTTGGTTGCTATGTTCCACTATAATATTAATCACAGGATTCTGCGACACTTTTCTTGAGCGTCTGATGCCATTGCGCCTTAGGAACTCGGTGTAGTGATTGCGTCAAATCTGAGGCCCATTTTAGTGACTATTCCTTCTGGTAACAAATCGTTGGGAACAATCAGCGAAGCAAATTAACATTAGCGGCTGTAATGACATCCTCCCACAAAGCAGCCTCCGGCCATTTGTTTTAGAATTGCGTAGCAGCTGGGGCAGTGATTTTCGGTTGTGGGGTCTTGGTGAATGCACCTATGATATCAGTAGCAGTCCTCTCCTATGGCTTTAACGAGTATTCCACATTCTGCGTTTTAGAGTCCAACGGCACTGGACCTTTAGCAGATTTCTGCCAAGTTTACCATTCCCGAACCATGGCCTGAAGGCTGGCAATCAACTTCGGTCACCAATTGCATTGGAGTACTCGGAAATTTGTTTACACTATGCCTGGTTGGCCTTCATTTGCGAATTCAAGCACTGCAGGCGAAAATGTTCCAGGTATAACAAACTGTTCACTTCTCACAACAAAATTGCTTACGAAGTAGTGCCAGAGGGTATGAAATGGGAGTAACTAGGGTTGACATTTCGCGCAGTTTGGACAAATGTGGCCAAGAATTGGAAATTTTACCGGCACTCTATGGTTGTCCCTGTTCACACTTACCCGGTCAATTGTTATTGTCCATTGCGCTGCATTTGAGAATGGTGATATTATCTTTAGCTGAAGCTAACCTTGGCTTTCGTCATTTTTTGAAGGCCTTCGCCTTTCAATAGAGTTGGCGGATTTGTTCCAACAGCCAGGACCATAGTCGTTGTTTAATGGATGTGAATATTAAAGGATTAATCTGCAGGCTGTCATCTTGTTACCACTGTCAAACAGGATTTTTTTATAGTATGCCGGGTTCTCATATTAATTCAAATCCCAGCTTGTAGAATTACCATTTCTCACATACCCGGATGCACGCAAATCGCCTCCTATTCAACAGCAGATTTATTTCTTTATGTGGTCAATATTGCACGAGATATTCGCTATTATATTCTTCTCATTACCATACCACGGAAACAGAACTGCATCTAACTCAACGTTCAAATATTCATTTAAAACAAATGTTGTACATCGATAACTAAGGATGGCAGCAGTGGTAATCAAAGCTATTGCATGTGAGCTCAGATAAGGATTTTCTTAATAAGTGTCCTATCGGAACGCCCCAGTTTGGCGCCGCATTCTCTTTAGACGTTCACCAATTGTCGAAATGTAGAGGTAAACCGAATTTAGTAATGCCTATTTTACGTGATATTGGACGGTTCTGTACAATTAAGAACGGCTCTAATTTTCTTACTTAGCGTTATAACAGAATTTGAAATGATATGCTAAACAAACTCTAATTCCATGAAAATGATCTGGCGCTTTCCGCATTCAGGTGAAGTTTTATGTCACTCAATTTTTGAAATACACTGATAAGGTATTTCATGTTCAACCGGCAAAACCAATCAAACAAAGCTCGTCCATTTGCACATACATTGAAGGTCAGCTATGAGAAGAGTAAAAAGCCCACCAACCAGCTGGCATACTGCTGAGGCCCAAGTACCATCCTTTTACTTGTATAAGCCAAAGTGTTTGAGGAAACCAGTCTAGTATCGACAGTCTGGAGTCTGGTGCATATGAAAATATGACCAGTTTTGGGAAACTTTGACACTTGAAAGTCTAACCATCAGCTGATTGATAGAACCACTGAGAATTTATGGACAATATTTGGCGTACTACGTAAAATTAATTGGCATCTGCTCTCATAGATCCATCCTAATTTTAAATTCCAACCTGTGTATGAATACATTCGGAACACTGCATCGGCTCTACTGAAACTTGGCTGACAACACCTTTTAGATCTTTATAAAATGACCATTTGAATCGTTGGAAATATGCAAGAGAAGGCGTGCACTATAAAATTAGCAAAATGCCGTGTGTAAAATACATGACACTGAAATATATATTGTAGAGAAAAATTAAGTTCCATATATAGAAGAATGTTATGCGTCGCATTTAATAAAACACATGGAATATCGGATGAGGGTATTGTTGTTTCGTGAGGAAGCAAAGGAATATAGTGTACAATTTAGTCAACTGTAAATGTAAAGTGTTCACTGGTGGCTACCGTTGCCGAAGTATGAGATGTGGACGAATAGACTAGCGAAATGTTACGAGAGCTTCAAACTCGGACAAAATGACCCGACTGACCACAGTTCCAACAAATCCAATTATGTGGAGGGCACGATCTACTGTTGCATTGTGTTCAGTACTTCCACAAAGGAAGCATTTGTTTTATCTGCACATATATGTAGAAAATGGGATGAATCTATTCAAACAATTTCTGGGGCTTCAGCTTTGGAATGTACAACCACTTGTTCAGTGACTGCAAATCCCGCGCGAGATATGTTGCAAGTCCTGCTCCATTAGACCTTTTCCGTATCCATAATTAATAGTCTCATCCTGATCCGAGAATCCCACAGTACTGATAACAGTTTTATGACGCTTGTTTTCTTCAATTACCTTTTCTAACACATGGTTATAGTTGCACCTTGTAACATAACGTACGATGCAAGAGATTAAATTATCCAAGTTTTCAACAGTTGCATGAGTTACCTGCAAAGAATTTCAGCTGAATGTATATGAGTTCACGCGAACTCACTAATGCTTATCCAACATTACTAAGGCGATATTTAAGGTAAGCATCGCTGGAAGGCTGAGATCCTTCGACATTTCGATCTCAAGAGCAATCACAGCAAATGTAAATTCTCTAATTTTTCTTCGTCACAGAAGGTTTAAAAACGGACAAGATGGAATAAGCCTGATTTTCCAATCTTATAAAACTCTGGATTGATGTACTTGAGGAAACCATCTCGAACTGAGCAGGAGCAGAAATATGCAGCGAAATTGCAGCTCGCGATGCCAACTTGTTGTATCCGAAGATGCATATTAACGAACTTGTAACAACATGATTATATAGACACGAACATTTTAATGACCAAGGGTTTCAGTATATGGCGACGTGCATACGAACTTGCTGTCGACGCAACTAAGCAGAAGCAAGGGCAATCCTAGTCCAATCAATCCTCACTGTTTCGGGTTATGCAAACGAAACAAGTGCATGGGTGTATGAACGAGGACAGGACCACCACGTTTCCAAGTTTTGGCCGAATTGTTCACGAAGGCGGTGATTTTGCTGCAAGCTTTTATCCACCTCTCCTTTGACATCAACAGTGCGCTAGTATGTAGCGGAGCGGAGCGGCATGGTGCAAAGCATTAGTGGGTGCATGTGAGGGTGATCGATCTAGTTGGTGGAACATTTGTCAGTATGATTTATAAATGCGATGGTTTCATGACCACCTATATTGCTTTCACTTGAATTTGACACGCTCGCACCCGCAGTTGAAATCATCGTCAGAATTGCAAGTGGCGCTTTGTTCCGTTAGATTTTTGTTGATTAATTTTATTATTTCCTTGGTAGTGCTGCGTAACAAGCATCTAGTTCAATGCGTCAGTTGACAGAATTAGCTTTAGAATGCCACGTTTCCAAGAATACTTTAGCTTGCCTCGAATTTACGCCTGCTAGGCTCTTCACGTTCTCAAAGATGAAATAATGACCTACTTGATCTTCTTGTATGGAGACCAGTAAATGTGGGTCCCACCCTATGACCATGTCGTGATGGGTTATCCGTACTGAAAGCCGTTATCGTTTGACCGATGAAGATGTTGTCTTATTATTTGCAGTCTATCTTCTCTAGGAAATAACTCTGACTGCGTTGTTCGAATTACGGTGGTGGGTGAATTCCCCTCCCTTTAGCATTTGTTGTATATGCTGTTATGATTCTATGTGTCCGTTGTAATCACATCCTTAGCTCAATAGGTTGAGGAGCATTGCCATTTTATCTAGGTTGTGATTACACTATTATGATAAAGTCTCATTTAATCATTCTCTTTAGATCCACACTGTTTTGAAGTACCAGGTATATATGGTTCTCTACCTTCATCCTCAATTCCGCGGCGATGCAGCTTTTCGGCTCGTTCAAAGAATTATTGGATACCTCGCTTCTTGCATTTTCATGAATAATTTCTATAACCTGTGTGTGCATTCACCCGATTTACGCTAGCTTGCATTTCCCGTCATTTTCCAGTGAACCGGTTTATCCCAGAATGGTATTTCAGTGTTTACCAGTTAGGTGGCATAATTGCAATCAACTAATCCACTGTTAATCAGGTAATGCGCAAATTGTATGGAATCGCACTTCATGATGACAAATCTGTCGTCTATGTATCGGATCAGTACTATCGGTCTCATACGGCTTTTGATTCAGGACGGAAAGGAGTAGATATCAAAGCACCTTGATTGTGGGTTCAAAATAGACATCGTTTTAATTTCCTTTCCTCGGACATTCTCCAGGTACGTTTCAAAAATTTCAGGCGTGTTAAGTTTTTCACTACAAACATGTAAACAACCATTTTTGATTCACCGTATTTAAACGCTTTTACTTTATTTTTGAAGAAGGAAAAATTACCGCCTTTGGCGCTTAGCCAAGCAATAGTCGAATGCAAACGTAAAAATCCCTATTACAGATTGCCGCCATTGAACTAAAAAGTCGCCTTTAGCGTTTGTGCGACGCTAAATAAAGGTATAATTCATCAACAGCTGGTTAGTAATTCTTAGCCTATAAGACATTCGCTCCTAATGCTCCAATATACATTGCCTAAATCGGGCCTATATCTTCCGAATTGATCCCTGTCTAGTAGTTCTCCGACACTAATATCATGAAATACACATTATCCTCGATGAGTACCATGGCGGAAATTACAGAACTCGGAAATCTGGTTGCGCATTCAGAACCGAGTTTCTGAACTGCACGTTTATATCTCCCTCTGATTGCTGCAGGTCCTGTCTTATAAATAGCGAGGATAAGCAAATGAAACCGTTTACTTGTCTTTTAAGGATGTTAACATTGTGCACATAGGAAATGTTAATTTGTTACAGAATTGTGCGTCAGGAAAATGGGTTGAATAGCAAGGTCTACTGAATTGCACCTCCAACGGTCCATCTCGTTTAATCGAAAAGAAGTAACAAATCACAGAGGTAGATACCAATGAGAAACGTAAGATAAAATAGGCAATGACTTTTGTAGCTGAAACAGATGAGAGAAGGTTTAAGCGTTTATGAGTGTATTGCGAGCAAATCACCGATAACCAAATAGGGAAAACAATAATTTTCGAGTTTTCTGTGTATTATCACTTATAATTCTTGTTATTCTTAAAACATACTGTGCGGTACACAGTAATTTGCCACCAAAACTGATGAGGCCATCTGTATTATTGTATCTACCGGCCTGAATTTTCTGCTTGCTTAACGAAATGAACAATGATTAATGAATTTATACGGGTTAAGCAGCGTTGCTTTACAAGTCCCGTTGGATAGTTGGTGGGGATATCAACATGTCAATAATGATGATAAGGATAGTAAAATAGTTAATACTTTAAATATGGAAATTAGGACTTATCGTTTGTTTCTCTGCAGTCCTGCGATCCTCTTAGATTCAGCGCATTCACAGTTAACAACAAATAATTCCATGATAAACTCCAGGTGTAGGATAGAGACGTAGTGTTAAGTAACAAAGTGTAAGTGGTTGAGTGCATCGTCAACCGTCTTTTAAATACTGTAAGTGTAGGTGCAGAGACGACCGATTCTGGGAGAGCATTCCACGGGTGACAGATACGGATGGAAAAGAAATTTCTGCGGCACTCCAGACGACTGTATTTTTCATCGAGTTTTAATGAGTGACCCCTCAGGTTGGTGTTGTTGCTGAGTTGCAGTAAAACGCGTCACGCATGATATGGGTCTCGCAGAATCAAGTATGCCATAATCAGGTCACCTCGTCGTCTGCGATATTTTCCACTGAACAATCCCAGTCGTCGCAGCCTCTCCTGGTAGGAAAGATTGCGTATTCCAATTACATTCTTAGATGCCTGGCGTTGTGGCTGCTCCAGTGCATTAAGGTCGTGTTTCAGCCATGGATGCCAGGCTTGAATTGCATATTCGACATGGGGGCGAACATACGCACTGAGCATTTGTCGAAATTTGGAGCTGTTTATTTGTCCAAACGCCCGCCTCAACAGCCCAACGTGTTGGTTTCCGGTCTTCGAGGGCTTTTCGGATTGTCTGGAGCAACCCAAGTCATCATGAACCAGGACACCCAAGTCACGTTCTATAGTTGATTGTTGCAGTACATCCGTTCCGAGTCTGTATGTGTAGCTGCTTTGATGTCGGATGGAAAGCACCTTGCATTTACTGACGTGGAAATTCAATAGGTTTTTGGTCGACCACTGATACACTGTATCTAAATCACTCTGAAGCACATTTTGGTCAGTGTTTGCCTGGATCCTGGCACCATTGTTCTCAAAATCTGAAAGGCTTGTTCCAAGTAAATTAGCTGCAAAATCAATCACACTACACGACTTAGGCAAGTGAATTGTCCGATTGAACTCACCATTAGTTCAACACAGGGAGGCACTTTCATCAAAAGAATTTACAGGAATTATTGCCATGGCTATCAAATTACGCGTATGTAAGTGAATTTGAAATAACAAGACAAAAACACAAAAACGTATGAATAATGACTAATCTGCTGATTGCCATGAAAGAATAAGTAAAACAGGCAAAAAGTCTTACATGCACCATTGTACGGAAAATAATTAGAAGCCCAAAATAGTCACTATAAGAACGCAATACTTCAAGTCATGCGTGCGTATAAAGTGCTAGCAAAGAAAATGCTAAACATGGTAAAATGTTATCGCATATCACCGAACATAAGCCGATGAACTTTGGAGAGTTTTTCATTCCAGCAGACATAAAAATCTTGAGAAAGGAGCTCGTCCCCTTTCTCCTGATATTTTGGGGGCTAGATACTATAAGGATTTACTAAGTTGAACAATTGTAATTTTGCACATACGATATAAGCATTAATAATTTCGGCTTCCATTCAATAGTATGTTAAAAATGAGAGTATTTGAGTAATGGTGCATATTTGACGTGCAAGTATACAAATAATAAGGCTGAATAATTGTTCTTGTACTAAATAATGCAAGACGAAAGAAAAATTACCAAATGGGCAAACGACTGTACATATACAACAAAGCATGGCAGTGGAAGGATAAGGAGTTCTAATAGAAATGTCCAGATTCAGAATGAAAAAATGAAATACGGAAAAGCTGGATAAATATATATGTATACTTCACAACAAAAAAGTGATAAGATATCATCGGCCGAAGTGGTGCAAAATTTGAGTCTACCGAATCGCTTTAGTTCGCTACTGTTTTTTTTGCGTCCCACTGGTAAGGTGAATCCTAGCACTATTAAAACTGTAAGGCTGCTCAGCCTCCGCAATTACGCATGATCCGGATACTAAATTACCATGATATGGCGCTAAAAATAATGGCTTTTAAAAGCGAATTTACTTTAACTCATGTTACCTAACGAAGATATGCGTCGGAAGTCCTCGCAGCGTTTATTTTCCGTAAATTTGCAACAGCAAATATATATGGGTAATATTGATCGAACGGAGCCAATCTCATCGCTGCTAACATAGATAATGTTGGTAACAATATTCCTCCATCAAAAGCAATCACACTGATACACCCGCAGAACCCAAACTCTTACAATTGGCACCAAAATATTTGTTTCACAAATCGTAGAAAAGTAACAGCAGCTTTGATAGCTGCACATGCTGTAGATTTTGAGTGAAATTACTAATAACATGGACAATGCTAAGCGGATCCAGTCAGTTCGGCAAATTACCAGTCAAAACAGCCCTCTACCATGGCCATTTAGATAAAATCACAGAGCTACCACATTTGCAAGAACTAAGATTATGGAACTGAAAAATATACATTTGATAGCAGGTATCCAGAATTTCCAGGCAGCTAACTGAGTTATAAGCAGATTTAATGAAACTGGCACGAAATTCAATATAATATGCGGACGCTAACACTAAAGGAACCATTTGAAGTACAAGGGGTTCTTATTCATTATATAAGCAAAGTTGTTGTTCATCATTAAAGGAAAATCTTAACTAAAGAGTGTATATAAATTACGTCATTTGGGTATATTTAACTTGTGTTTCAGAGCGCATAAAAAATAAAGCGATATGCACAATTGCCTGTTGAATAAATATAAACTAGATATGGCTAAATCACAAAACATCAATCCACGACAACTACTTTTTAGGTTAAAATTTTAAATGGAAGAGACACATTGTATTTGCTATTGTATATATTTCACCGCAGTTAGAATGAGCGACATCAACCGCCACCGCCGTAACTGCAGTTCGTGGAAATATGGTGGTGCTACCATGCTCTGCTAAGATGCTTACAAAAAAGAGAGTCATAAACGAATATAGTAGACGGTTAGACAAGACCAGGGATTCGAAAACAATAGAGGTGATAACAGTGAAGAAATTGCTCTAATATCTTGAGTAAGGCATCTCGCTTCCTTCAGACAGTTGTTGAAATGTCAACTATAGTTTGCTACATCACTGTCTGGTGTATATTGCGATTTTAAATTTAAATGACATCGCCTCTTGAAGCGGACACAAACTGACCAAGAGCGAATGTTATTTGACACGATATTAAAAGGCTTAAACTAAAATGATCAGTTAGTACAAATTTTAAGTAGGAACAAATGACAGTTAATCATAGTAGATTCACCCGGTCCTTCAGCAGCGTTGCAGATTACGAGCAATCTAATCTAACCGTGAGAGCACGCAGCTAACGCGCGCGGCAGTTGTGGTTGGTAAGAAAATAATTTGTGACCGATGATCAATGAAGTTATTTTAGCCAATATAGCTTAGGGACGCAGAGGACACATGGTTAACCCCGACTGAAAGTCTTTTGATTATTTCTGTTCTCAATTTCAACATTTGGACTCCACGCCTCCTTGAGAACATTGTGAATTATCAACAGTGCCTTGCCATTAAATTCTGGTAAACGTCCAACTACTCTATGGGTATGTCAACAATCGAGGTAAATTAAAGCATGGCATACCTTCACTTTTCACAACATGCGGTAGATTTCAAAGCACGGAAACGCAGCTATTGCCCAGCGGCAACTACCTGTCTCATAATGTCTTACCCGTCATCGACACCAATGATTACTAATTTAATTTGTAACCCGTCAATTGTGCTTAATGACTTACTCACAAAGCGCGATCATGGCTCTTCAGGTTCAGAATATATCCGCCCAAAACACTGAAGGCTGCGATCAATTAGCTAACTGAAACACTGTCACCGTTCTTTAAAGGTTATTCCATGAACGCCACGTTCTCCACTATGTGGTGACGTGGTATCATATCCCCATTTTTTAAAGTTGTTCACCCTCCAGGTCCTGCAAACTTTCGCCCCTGTGACCCTCCTCCCTGTGCCTGCTAATGTGCTTAAAGCGCTCGTTTCTAAGATTCTAATGAACTAGCTGGGGATTTCAATATCTTGGCATCGGAGCACCATGCCCTACATCCACTCCTGTCATGCGACACCAAGAAGCTAATGGCAGGAGGAGTTTGGACTGAAGTGGCCAGGGATGGGTAGAAGTTGACCTCATCTATCTTGACTTATTTGAAGCTTTCGACCATCTGAATCATTGCCTCCTACTTCACAGACTACAGAGCTAGGGAAACGGAGCTCCAGTTGTTGATTTTATTAGCAACTTTTTTCATCATCGGAAGCTTTAACTGCGTGTAGGGGATAAATCTCTAACCAGGCTGAGGTTGAAATTGGTGTCAAAAAGAGCTCGGTGCTATGACAGTGCTATTACTGTCGTTTATCAACCACCTAGCAATAGTTATCTTCTACAATTTACTGCTTTTCGCTGACAATGTCAAGATATGCCGGCGCTTATTAATAATTATGAATAACACCATATACTCCAACCTGAGCTAGATTTCCTTTTTGCAGCGTTACCGAGGAATTTGCTTTATTTAGATACAGTTAACTGCAAGTTGATCCGTCTGCGTCACTAATCAAATGTAAGCATCGCCATTCAATGAGATTTTACAAGCTTGGAGACCACAAATTGCAGAAGGACTCTCAGAAGCATGACCTGGGTATACTGGTACAGAAAGATCTCAGATACTCAAAAGAATCATAAAACGTTTCGAAAACTGGCAAGCAACACTCGGCCTAATTCACAGAGCTTTCCGTAGGCTTGAGCCCTAAAGCTTCACCTAAATGCTTATCGGCATCTCACGGCCACAAATAGATTATTATATTTAGATGTGGTACTCAGGGCTGAAACGGGATCTCTTTGCTCTTAGAACTACTCAACAAAAGGCAAACAAGGATATCAATGGCTTCTTTTATCTACCCTATCAGCTTGGACTGAAGTTTCTAAAATGGAAGGCAGTTGCTATTGGCATCTGCGGGGGAAGGTTTTACCAGATTCTGAGGAACTCAGGTCACATTTGACGCCCTACTTTTGGAAGTGATTCACAAAATGGAACAAAGTTGTCAACCTCTGAAACATACAAAGCAATATAGTTAGCTTGGGTGCAGTAAAAATGATTTTTCCTAGAAGTTTGTCAGAATGGCATAGCACTCTAAAATATTTCGACTCTGCCACAATCTGGCGACACTGATAAAACAGCTTGCTTTTTTTGTCACATTAGCATTTTATTTGCTAACTCGTTATCTAGCGGTCTGCAAAACGCAATCTGTCAGTGCTTTAGTATAATTCTAACCACTAGATTTTTGGATTTATAACTTTAATGCGATTCGACGCTATCCTACATACCCCTATGATAAGTCTGCCAAAAAGCCATTTAATACATAAATAAATTTCAGTTTCTTAATAATTTCCATCCCAAATAAATTGTTCCGCATTGCTTGTTAACCCGTAATAGATCACTGTTCCATGTTTCAATTAGGAAGCCCAAAGTTATTGATATAAAATTTCTGTAAATGCTGCCGTTGTCGTCTGCCGTGGATTTTATGCAGATTGATCTATTGATTGCAGCATGTGATTTTTGTTAACTCAGGAAGTTTCGTATTCAGCCTATCACTCAATAGTTTACAAAGTAATGGATTCACATAACACACACCTGCATCGGTTGGTTTCACCGTACTACATGTGAACGTCCCGCATTGCATTGTAGTCATCCCGGTGCTTGTGGTGACCTCCGTTATAACTGGACATGCAGTATAGGAAAACATTGCAGAAGTAGTGGCTTTCAAAACAAGTCCACGGTTGCCAAAAATAAACAAATAGTTGGCTTCTTATAGCGGCTGTTAAAGATGCAACTATGTCACAATTTAACAATGATATAACAAGGATAAAATGCCAAAACTTGACAAGTCTCGTGGGTTGGTTTGTGAGAATAAGGTGAGTTAAATATAGTTACACAAAAGAGACAAATGCATCTGTGGACTCACCATATTATCCACGTTAACAAATAGTTATTTCCGTCTAAACCGATTTCGTAAGGTTGATGAGCACAATGTTGGTCTGCGTCCTGTCGTCATTCACTGAACCGAAATCAGCTGAAGTAAAGTAACTAATATAGAGAATCTTCGAGTCATATTTTAGGTACGGGTAGCGTGAGCGCTGCAATGACGGAATTCGAAAGAGCTTTCCATGAGTAACATAATCAAAGGAAAAGTAATTCCGGCTGTATTAAGCCGAGTGTATTAGGTAGCAAGTTTGAATTTATGACCCCTCAGTTCTGTGTTGCAGCTGAGCTTCAGAAGGTGGAGGCAAATTGGACCGGGATTTATAAAAATCTGTAACGCCACGATGAGCACACTTCGTAGACGGACATATATTCCTTTGCACCTGCTCAGGGCTTTCAGTCGCCTATGATGTTGCAGATAGGACAGACCCTTTATATTTCTCGTTGTTCGTCGCTGTGCGGTCTCTAGTGCAACCAGGTCGCGTTTTAACCATGACTGCCAAGCCTGGATCGCCTGCCGCACATTGGCCCGCACAAACGTATTAAGTATTTGGGGGAAATAGCGTGATCAAACCTCCCAAACTACCTCCGTATATGACCAACCTGTTGGTTCGCAGTTTCGTACGCCTACAAGAACTGCGCGGAACAGCCGAGATCACTTGAATTACCATGTCAAAGTCTCGCTCTTGTGTGGCGGTTTTCAGCATATCCTCTGCAAGCTTATATGTGTATGTGGGTTTATGGTGGACATGCATTGTCTTGCACTTGTCCCTGTTAATCAGAAGTATCTGTAGCTTTGATTCTTCAAATGCGCAATCTAAGTCTACTAGCAAAATTTATTAATTTTCATGGCACTCCGTTTCTCGCTATATCCTTTTGTCATAAGCTAAAAACGTTAAATTTGACTGAATGGCACTCACAAGGTCATTACTGAAGAATAAGAATAACCGCGGCCCCAAACACCGACACTGGTGAAACACCACATTCCACTCCAGTCGGATCAGAACGTGGATTTAGAAGTCAAATCCGAAGAAACTGCTGAAAGAGGAAGTTTCCGATCCATCCAAGGAAAGTGTTTCTAACACTGTGTGCTTGCTACTTGTGAAGAAGGATGAGGTGATCTATGCGCTCGAATGCTTTGGAAAATCTAAGTAGATGACATCAATGCCCGTCCCACTGTCGGTTATCTCTCTCCAGCTGCCACGGGCAAAGAGTAAGTTGGTAGTACGTGACTAATGTTAACGGAATCCGTGTTGCTCCCGTTCTATGATAATTATTTCAAGGTAGTCCATTAGAGCCACAGCTACGATCGTTTCCATCCGCTTAGAGAGCACCGGGAGAAGAGTCACTTGGCGATTGTTGGCTGCCTCTGAAAGGCTATCACTTTGAATAGTGGGGTGATGATGCCTTGTTTTCACATGTGAGGGACCTGCTGTTCGTCCAGGCATCATTAGAAAAACATTTTAAATGATTTGGCATTTCTCATAGCTGCTAACATCAGTGCTTTCAGATGAATGTTGCCAAATCCGAGGGAATTATGGTAAGAATAGCAGCTATATTAAATTGGTCGCTAAATTAAAAGTAGTGTGTGTTAAGACTGGCATCTGGGAGAATGAGGCAGGTATGCTACAAATGAGTGGAGCCCATCGGAAAGTTGGACTAATTTGTACCCGTAGCACCTGGGCTGCATCCTCGTTGGTTTGAGCACATCCATCCTTTGATATTTGGGTGGAACATCAAGTTTCCCATTCCGGAGGCTTTTCCCATGTCCGTGCAGTAGCTTTCATTAGCACAAAACTTTTCCGCTGGAGTCTGCTGGCGTACTAATTTGTCCTTGAGTAAAAGTGTGGTACAGTGATCATGATGTTTAACATAGTTACTCCAGTTGTCAGGGCTAGGGTTCGATCTAAACACAAGCTACACAAAGTCCCTTAATGTTATGCATTTTCAAGTTCTAATCCGAATGAATGATTTTGCCCTTTCAGAACGAAGCGGCTTGTTGAGCGAGGCAGATTTAATCGGATCATTGAACTTGCCAATAAAATCCAACAAAGCACTTTCAATGGAACAGTCGTCCGGATACTCATAACTGGCATCTCTCCCAAGTTCTACCAGTATGTCGTAATTAGTGATTGTCCGGAACCAATTAGTATGTCCTTGTTTATACGGCGCATAATACACAAAGTCGTACAGTATGGTTACGTGCTCACTTGGCCACAGGAGTTTCCATCCTTGGTTTCTCAATCATGAGCTCTTCGCTCGTGAGCACTGAAGCAAGCACATTTGGCTTTTTTCTGGCTCTGAATCGTGTGGGTGAACTGACATGGCTGAAGATCGGAATGTTTGCAATATACTCTTTCATACTAGCCTTAAACTGCTCGTTGGAGGATATCAAAACTTCAAATTCATGAATATTGAAGTCGCATGTGATGAGAATTTGACTGTGTGGTCCTCGTAGGAACCTACCGAAGGATAATGCTAGGCTGTACTCTATCTCTGGGGTGGATATTTGGGGGAAGATAAACAACGGCCAAAAGGCAAGTGTCGTTGCGTCATACTCGAATGATGCTTTTCCGGATAGAGCACCGGTTAGCACGGCAGATCTTCAGGGTTATGTAAAAGTAACCCCCGCATTTGCCAGGTCAATCATTTCGGAAAGGGCACGTTCCAGTTTTTGCGAATACGGTATCGGTAATTTCTGAGTGCTACCGTGCTTTTGTAACGAATATGCCGTCCCTGGCATTTGTCGCTTGACGTATCCGCATTTAAGCAAGATTGTGCTGAAGCTATGTGTATTCGTGTACATGTAGAAATGCTTCTCAGATTTGAGCAGTGAATCGTGGGTGCTTGAATGAGATAAAATTTTGTGCCGACCGGCGAAAGGTCGGCAACGAATTATGCGTTTGGTGCGATGATGACGAAATCATCTGTGTCCAATGCATGGATCCTACCAATACTACATTGCTTCTCTCTTTGTATCTGATGTATGGGGTCTGTTTGCTATTTCCGTTGGCTTTTAGACTTAAGTTATCTGAAATCTTGTTAGTAAGTTGTCTGACTTATCGGCTGCTCTCGTGTGTTTGCTGTGCAGATGCTGCGTTGATCCGGAGCTCGGAAGGAAGGCTGCTGCAGCATGTCTTACATCCCTCCACTACCATTTCTGACATTTGTCTATATTGAAGGAACACTTTCACAATCTTTGGGCAACATCCTTTGTAGTTTGGCGATCGGCGCAGCCTCGAGATTTATTGTGCTATTACGTTCACCAGAGAGAGGGTCTCGCGAATATACCGCCATTGTTCCTAGACATGAGTGGCCGGTTTTCGGTCACCATGATTTCCAGCCTCATGAACACCGTGTACAGGGATTGTCCTGGCTACTGATACCTTCCAATTTTTGTCCAAGTGGTGGTTCGCCTATCTGCTCCCGTTCCACCGAATGTCAGGGAATAGGCGGATGGAACATGACCCATGACGGAGGCGAGTTGCTGATAAGAGTATAGCTTTTGCTTCATTTACAGAAGTCAACTCAACTCGGAGAAGTCTTGGTTCACCGTAGTGCTGTGAGTTTGGGTGACGGGGAATGCACGTCAATGTTACGGGCTTAGTTACAACATCATTAGCATCAAAAATGGAATTTCGCTTTTTTCCTTCACCCGGTTGTTTCCATTTGAAGGCAGTTGACATCGATTCTGGAAGCTTGGTGCAGACTACCGTTGGTATACTATGTGCCATACTGATTAAAGTAAAACGACCAAGTTTACTGTATACAGTCGGTGGAGGCTGCTTGGATGCAATTTCCTCTAATTCATCTACTACGGTTCCAGTGGAAGTGGCCGAAGGTCTAGGCTTTTGGTCATCTTTGGCAGCAAACAATTCCTAACCACCAATGTTTTCGCAGCCCTTCTAAATTTTTGGATAAGTTTGGAGGGTGGACGTAGCTCTGTGTGTGCTGGTTGCATTTGGACTGGCGGTGGTTGTTTCAGGCATATTTGAGCAACTGGTAATATTGGCGTTTAATGCCAGATGATGCATTTCTATCTTCCTGCCTAGTCTTCTTCCAAAAATTACTCCGTCACGTTTTATACAAATGAATCGATATTCGTGCTCCACATATTTGCAAACATTGCAACTAGTCTTTCATATATCCTAAAGTTGATGTACAATACGTACCAGTGGGATGACTATACATAATAAACATAATTACAATGAATGTGGCTAACTACTACGTAGCTTTAACTTGTTCATTCTGAGATTGGAAATTTGCGATGGAACCTGTTTTGACAATCGCTATATTTAATACCGATCCGTACCATTTTGTGGCATAAACGAAGGCCACAAACTACTGTCAACTTGGATGCGGTAATATGGGCTTTTGAATAGTCGCAACGATCTATTGCGTCGACCGAGGGTAATCCCAGAAAGGCCCGAGGGCATAAGATTTGATGCCGGTCAAGTGTGCGCTAAATAATCAGCATGTTCAAAGTCGTCATCTAATGTGCCTGTGGCCCAGGTGGGAAAGGCTTAAGCTGCTAGATCGTTCACTCGGCAGGGGGATTAAGTTGAAGATGATTTACTGGTAGTCCGGGTTGATCGTTTGCCCCTGCAGCGCACTGAGAAAGTCACCTCGCGTGGTGATGAAACGATTGCATACTATTTACGAACCTCAGAGAACCACTGAACCCAAGAGGGATTAATTGATACGGAAAAGGTGTCCACAGCTCTGGTGGCTAATTCGTCAGAGGAAAGGCGTAGTTGGGGTTTGTTAGAGGCCACAAATATTTCTGCGTGTTTCGTGATTCAGAAAATTTCTCCATGGCGTTTTGACGAAAATAGAGCAAACCTCGACATGCGAAGACACAAAACGATCTACACAAGTTAAATTCAAAATATGGATTGCACTAAATAAAGCAAATACATCTGGATCTAGTGAGAGGGAAAATACGTTTGTGTGACGAAAAACAACTGAAAACGGAGGCAAAGCAAAGTGTAAAATGATGAGTGATTAGAAGGCATTTTCGTAAATGGTTGTGCCAGGTCGCACAGAGCAAGTTTTAGCGGTTCATTGCAGTCGTGATTCTGAATCCAACTTTGACAAAGAGCCTTTCCAAGCTGATGGGTGCCGTTGTCAATATGTACCAGATAATTGTGTAACTGAAAATAATTCTATTGAGAATTTCTACCGACGTGAAATCCGCTAGCGGCTTAAAGAAAAGTGTCTGCCGCTTTGGTTACGACACTAACTAATTTGCGAGGTAGTTTCATACGAAATTGGTTAGATAGTGACGTGTTCTAAACTAAACTGCTTGTGAATCAGAGTATATATAGCGAAATAGATAGAAATTCAATTCTAATTCCTCTCTGGTAAAGAACGGAAGTCATTTCGATGAGATGCTTTTATGTGTGACGATCATTACCATCGCCCGAACGGTACTAATATGAGAAATTGAAAGTATGCTATAAAAAGTGATCGACAAAACGGCGACATTGACACAGCTTATATTAATAGATATCCTATGTCTAGCTTCTATGGGAAACCGATTTGTCCCCATGCTGTTTTAAATGGTCTGGTGAAAAGAAGCAGAACTAAAAGCAATTTGCGAAAGCTTTAGTGGGTGAAAAAACCAGGTGGAGATGTTCATCTGAGTGTGTGATAAGAGATTCATAGAAAAGATTTTGGTTGAAAACTGCGCTGGATGTTGTGGAATTGGACATGTGTTCTTTTATGCAGTTCCACTGGTTTCTTATCGAATAAGGATGAATTTTACCAAAGATTGCAGACGACTACAGCAAAGCAATTGTGCAGCCAATTAAGAATTATCATGCCCTTAATGTTTAAGTCATATCCATCGAAAGCATGCTAATATATCACACGCCGTAATGTATAACTTCATCTACCAATAACATTTCTGCACTCAGCTGCTTGCTTTTGCTTCCTGCAGGTTAGGTGTCTCCTTGTAATATCAAGAAGGTAAGACAAATTAGCCTCTGCGGAAAAGCATTATCCGGAAACAAAACTGTTTTGCAATAGAGCAAATTAACTGGGCTTGTACAAACGCAATCTAATTAATCCTCTTACAAAAGCATATATATTCGCCAGGAGTCCTTGTCGCATTCATCTTAATGCTTGTTTTAAACATCCAAACAAACCACCAATGCTTTCTGTAGATTCCCATCAGTAGGTTCAGTTCTATTCTCCGAGCATAAGAATATCCAAAATACCTGTAGTGAGAGATATCAAACCCGTAAAAAGGCAGTAGCGAAATTCCAAAGATTGGTGGCGCAGCAATTATCCGACAATCCTAGAAATTTAACATCATATTTGGCAGCTGCACATGCATCCGGCATTGACGGAAATGTGTCAATTAAATGACAATTGCTATGTGGACGCAGTCAGTTTGCAACACCAAAACTCGCCACAATGCTATGCTAAGACCATTAAGTGAAACCACGGATATAACTATCGAATGAGTTAATGTTCCTGAACTGAATCCAACTAATTCGGAAGATTTCACACGGAATTTGCCGGTAGCAGTCTGCTTAATTACAGGATTTGATATAAATGGATGTTAAATCAGAAGTACGTATCGGGCGTATTTGTGTTCCTCAAAGTCATTATAGATGTAACGCTGTGATTGATCGCATAAATGAAAAAGATACGAAGAGTGTGCATCAGATAGTGAACACTTGCCGGCTGCTGTCGATTGCGGCGGCAGTCGCAATTCGGAGCATAAAAGAAAAGCATAAAATATTCTGTCAAACCTGGCTCAGGACTAACAAAGTAAGCAAAATTATTACCATATTCCCCACGAGCCCACACAGCTCGGGCAAGGAAGATAGCACTATTGATGAGATATTTTGAGTTATTGGCGCCTTCAACACGCGTGTACAATTTTGACTTACACAGTTTTGGTTGCACTAGCCTGACGTAGGTACAATGAAAAGAGGCTTATTCGATACGTTCTACATCTGATTTGATTTGGCAAGCAAACTGAAAAGTAGCGACATCATTAACTGCATATTGGGAAAATACAGACGCGTTAAATTTACAATGGAATAAACTAATGCACGGGAACATCCACGATGGGGAACATGATTTTGTTGACGACGCAAGTTTCCTATACAGCTTATCGTTCAATGTTATACAACAAAATGAAAGCAAATGGCACTCACCTCCATCGGTGCGTTTCATCGAACTACATGGAGCAGCCTTGATTGGCGTTGTACTCGTCCCGGTGGTTATGGTGCCATCCGTTATAACTAGATATAGAGGAATTGGAAGCGCTGAGGAAGTAGTGGTTTTGAAGACAACTTCGTTGCCAATATTAAACGCGGCTCATGGGGCTCTTAGATCAATGGTGATGTTGGCAAAATTCATCGGTTGCCGGCAGTCATGATTCGGAATTTAAGTTTGAATAAAGCTTTCCCAAGTTGATGTATGCCGTTTTCGAAATTTACCAGATTACTCTGCATCTTAAAATAATGTCATTGATAATTTTGACTGGTTGGATAACAGTTAATTGCTTCAGTATAATATACGTGTGGCGTTGCTGATGATTTTAACTAAGTTGCAATATTGCTTTTGTTCTCAGTTTGTTAGATAATGAAGTATTCTTCTCAAAAAGCTTGTGAAACAGTGGGTATACATAGGAAAGTTGACGGAAATTCGGTTCTAATTTCTCTGTGATAGATCACATAAATCATGTCGTTGAGGTGTTTTTATGGGTGAAGATTATTACCATTGCTCAAATGTTACTAGAATGAGAAAATAAATTTTTGTAGTGAAGTGAACGGAAAAAACAACTAATTTGAAACGGCTTACATCAATGGACATCATGGTTTTAGGTTCAATGGGATACCGCATTTTCCTCACTCTCTTTTTTAATCGTTTGATGATGAATGCATTAAATTTTTGGTGAAAAACCTGTTGGAGGTAACGTTTAACTGAGTGCATGTTACGTGTTTCAATGATTACATTTTTGGTGAAAATGGCGCCAGATATTATGTAATTCCAGAGTTATCCCTATACGCGTTGTCGTTAGTGCCGTATCTACTAAAGCAGCATTTAGCGGTGATTACAGACGACTACAGCAAACCAATAGTGCGGCCGCTGGGAATGGCATGCTCCTAAAGTTTTAACCATTTCCATGGGATATATGTCTATTTATCACCCGCCGAAATTTGGCAACGGTTGTGTCCAATAATTCCATTAAGGCGCTCTACTGGTTGCTTCGCGTCCTACGAGTTATGAATGACCTTCCACTATGACGAATATAAGAGACTTCCGACTATACAGATAAGCTTAGTCCGGACACAAAATTCTTTTGCTGTAGCGAAAAATCCCATTGTCTCTATATCATCTTCATCATTATAAACGTCAGCTAAAGGTGGGATCCACCTCAGCTACTTTGCCGCAATACATAAAGCGAAAGGAAAATAAATGCAAAATTTACATGCCAGCTGAGCTACCAGCAACGGATAGGCATCGTTCCGATAAGCTACCAGCCGACTATAAAGCAAAAAGTAAAATTATTATGTTTTACGCTACGTAATGTGGTCGGAGTTGGTGGGGAAGGGTAAAAGTGATGGTGAATGTCAAAGAAACTCACAGCAAGAACGCCAATGTGGTCACCTCCTTGCCTTGTCATCGAGTTTATCCAACAAACGTGTTCGGCATCTGTTGGACCCCAACCAGAGGGCCGTGACGCTCTAACCGAGGCCACCTCCGAAGTGAGGGCCTTCTTTCCTCTAGAACAAGTCATCGATTGGCCACCTCTCCTTTTCTTATTTCTACATCCCTGGTGAGCAAACAACGCATGTAGAGGAAGTCGGTTGGCTGGCATGCGTAACACGTGGCCCAGCCATCTGAGCTTTGTGCGGGAAATGACGGTGCTGAGCGGTTTAGTTCCTTTTCCTGTGCCGTAAACAAGGCGTCGAACACGGTCGTTACTCACTCGGTGTTCCCACTAGATGTGAGCCAACCTGCGAAGGCACCGATTGTCGAACGTAATTGGCCGCTTCAGGTCCGCCTATCTTAGGGGCCAGGTTTCGCAACCGTACAGTAAGGTCAAACGTCTGCTGCATTCTACACTCCACGCCAAGGTTGGGGAAGGTTAGCAAAAGCACTTCGAGCTTTTGCTATACGGTTCGTGATCTCGTCTTCGGTCCCAAGTGCGCTGATATAACTTCCCAGGTATTTGAATTTCTGAGCGACTTCTAGCTGATCCCCACCAGGGGTCAGTGCAGGAGGCTAGCCCTGCCAAGTTTGGAGGAACGCTTTAAATTTCCATGGTGCAAAGCAAAGCCCGAAGCGGCTGACAGTCTGTGCCTATCTGTCCAGCGCGGCTTGGCACGTCTGGGAGCTGTCACAGATTAGAGCAATGTCGTCTGCATAATCCAAGTCAAGAATTCGTTCTCATGGGAGTCGCTCCACGCCTTCCAATTCATGTTCTGTAAATTTAACCTCCATGACTTCCTCAATAGCGAAGTTGAAGAAGAAAGGTAACAAAAGGCAACATTGTCTTATACCGCTAGATACATTGAAGGGTGGCGACAGCTGGCCGTAAGCCCTCACTCTGCTCATGCTATACGCTTAAAATGCTCGGATAATACTTTTATATTTCTCGGGCCCACCTATCCTGAGTAGACAATTCCAAAGGGTGCATGAATCAAGCGAATAGAAGTCATTTTTGATGTCGAGGAACACGACTACAATTGGGCAAATAATACGTGTGATGATGCTCCAACAACTGACGCTGGGTGATGATGTGTGGATGCTGCCACGACCCCGACGAAACTCGGCTTGTTCCTCACGAATCTGGCTTTCACGACGGCCAGTCAGTCTGTGAAGGATGGCAGAGGCAAGCAATTTGGAGGCCATGGAGGTCAGACTGATACCTCTATGGCTGCCGCATTCCGAGCGCGAGGTTCCTTTAAAGATGAGAACAATAACGGAGCGGCTCCAGTCGGTTGGGACAGTCACCTTCTCACCCAGTTTCAATAGTAATTCATGTAAAGCATCAACTAGAGCAGAGCCACCGAATTTGTAGAGGACTGGAGGAACCTCATCTTGTCCCGCTTCTTTATGTTATGTTAACATTTCCAAATCACGTTTAGGTTCTAAGTGAGAGGGTGGATCCAAATGGACAGCCCACGGCGCAAAGCAATCACTGGCCTGCGAAAAATCAAACAACTCTGGCCGAGTAACTTGCCTTTCAAAATGCTCAGCCCAACGCTCCAAACGTTTTGACTAATTGTGGATAGGCTGTCTACTCTGGTCCTGTATAGTTTAACTAACACCAGGTCTTCTGCTGCCCGTTTTCCGTATCAGACGGAAGAACTTGTGATGTTTGCGAAGGACAGCGGCCACTTCCATCTCTGACGCAAAAGGAGACCACCAAGTTTTGCAGCCTCTCTTTAGGCTGGCACGTAGCCTTTCTCGGAGCTCGTTACGAATCTCAATATATTCGCTTCCAGCCAGGCTATTCCGGCGAGAGTCGATATATTCCAGAGACCCCGAAGAGACCTATTATCCATGTTGGTGATTAGACATACATCATGAGGATTTGCCTGCTTCGGGTAAGGTCTGGTGAATATGTGACCAGTGACCACCAGTTTTCTCCTGTGAGAGCTTATCCATGTTGGTGATTAGACATACATCATGAGGATTTGCCTGCTTCGGGTAAGGTCTGGTGAATATGTGACCAGTGACCACCAGTTTTCTCCTGTGAGAGCTTACTCAACTCGCATGACAGCGTACTTCGATACACATTCAGAACAGCTGGCTTTATCAGTTGGCTGGTGTCAATGCGCTCACAGCTTCGTCGTGGACGTCTGCCAAGACATATATGCATGCCAGCACATAGAGGTGCATGATCGGTGTCCACACATGTGCTCCAAATCGAGCGACAGTTCTGAATGCAAGTTCTCCAGCGGTAAATGATAGCAATGTGGTCGATCTGTGTCCAAGGCTTGTTCCAGGCTGGTGGGCGCCAAGTCACCCTCCGGCGGGTGCTGTTGCGGAAGTAAATGCTCGCAAGAAATAAGCGGACATCTTCACACAAATGAAGTAACCGCTCACCGTTATCATTACGGCAGCCAAAACCCTGTTGGCCGCCCAGATGCATTTCATCAGGGGACAATTTTCCAACTTGTGCGTTCCGATTCCCCGCAAACACAGCAATGCCCGTGCTTCTTCTGTGGCGAGGGTGCTGGGTCAGTTGACAGTAGAAGTCGTTCTTTACCGATTCAACGCCAAAGTTTGTGTGCGCATAGGCAGCGTTGGTGAATAGACACTTATTAGTTCCGCGCGACTTCAAATATTTGAACGAGCCAGCCAATCGGACCGCAGACATCCGGCTACTGATTGGTATCCAATCAACCAGAGCGCCTTCAGTCATGGGACTCAGGGCAATGCCAACCCCCGCTTGGCAGGTGCTCGAAGCTGCATCGTCACCGGATAGGCGCAATGAGAAAATACCGCTTGCGTCGCCTGAAGCGGCACGCCGAGTGAGCACAGAGCACGAGGCTTGCTGGCAGATCTCCGATAAGCAGCTGATAACGATCGAGAGGTTCTCTAGTGTTTGAGCAATTATTGCCTGTTGACCGATCTTTAGCAACGCGCGTACATTAAGGCCTGCCAATCCGAAGAAGTGTTGAGGGCTCCAAATGGAAGCCGACGAAATGGAATGAAACTCTTGTTTGGACAAGAGCTTGTCGACAGAAGAAGAGTGGCCCTCCGCATAGCACGTGAGTTGGAATTCGAAGATAAACGCCTATCTATGCACGTTGGATTAGGGCCAAGAACCGGAAGGTTGAAAACTGCGTGGATATAAGTGAAGTTAGAACGGGTCTGTAAGAGTTCATATGTGTAAGAGAGGGAATAAGAGAACGGGATTTCTTGAGCAGTAGCATGCAAACCCCTATCCACTCTGATCGATGAAGCAGAGAGTGCACCGTTCATTATCCTCTACGTTGGCCAGAGAATCAGCAATTTGTTTGAAGTGACATTCATTGTATTGCGTGACAGGATACCATCAGGTTGCTAAGGCCTAGACAGAGAGTGTTGTTACAGAAGCTATCTAATATAAATCATGTTATAACAACGAAGGTATGCTCCAAACATCCTTGAAGCTTTTAGTTTAAACCTTTGTTTGAAACATCCAAACAATGCATCACTGTTTTCCATGGATTAAGATCAGTATGTTCAATTCTGTTCCCCAAGCCTAAGCGTATTTAAAGTACCTCAGTAAGAGCTTTCAAACCGGTTAAAATGCTGAACCAAAACATCAACAACTGGTGACAGAGCGATTGTCCGACAATTCCATAAATTCAACATCAGTTTTGACCGCTGAACATGCAGTGGAGATGGACAGAACTGTGCCATTTAACTGACTAATGCTAAGTGCATCGATTTACCTTATAACATTACCAGTCGCTAAACACTATGATATAGCCATTAGCTGAAACCACAGATGTAACGCTCGCATGCACAAAACTTTCTGAACTGAAACAAACTAACTCGGAAACACTCACGGAATTTGCAGATACCTGGCTGCTTAATTATTGACGTTGCTATTTCTGGACGTTACCTCAAAGGTATCTATCTAACGTAGTATAGTTTCTACAAGCCGTTGTAGAGGTAACTCTCTTATTTATCAAACAAATGAAAGAGATCCGAAGAGGGAGAATCAGATATAGATTGCTTGTAGACTGCTGTCGATAGTAGCGGCAATCGCAATTCGCCACACCGAAGTATTTTATGCGCACTCTCCGTCTACCTTGGCGTCGGACTAACACAAGTAAGCAAAGCTATCACGAAATTCTTTCCGACTCCACACAGCTTGGACTAATCAGATAACATTATTGATGAGAGTTTGAATTATTGAAGCCTAGAACCAAATTGTTCATTGTTGACTTACATAGCTGTGGTTGTACTAGTCCGATATAGGTACACTGAAAACAGGCTTATTCTCTACGTTCTACATCTAATTTGAGTTTGTAATCACACGGAAAAGGCAGCGGTATGGGTAAGTGCATGTTGGGCAAATTTAAACGCATTATGGAAACAATGTAAACATATTAATTCACGAGACCAACGGTTTATTTTGCAGTTTTCAATGGGATGGGACACTGTGAACTTTCCATTGAGTTTAATTCACCGCAAGTTTTAAATGTGGCAGCAAAGGCTTATGAAATCGCTACTGCTCTTGTTTGTACGGTAGTGCTACTATACACTGCTGAGATACTTACGACAGAACGATTCATTGGTGAATATCGATGAAGTCTAGGCTAGATCAGGGATTCCAATACAAGCGAGGCGTAAACCCTATAAACGAATTTGTCTATAATTTTGAGTGACTATATCGGTTCCTAAAGTAAGTTGTTGAAACTTCAACTAGGCTTTGCTACATCACCATTTGTTGATGAAATGCAGATTCCGATTATGAAGTTTAAATGACATCGCCACCTTAAATACCCACAAACTGGCAAAGAGCGAATGTCCAGTGAATTGTTTATAAGGGCATGTCTACAGTCGTTGTGTGTTAAGAATCCCATATAAGAGAACGATAGTTATTCTAAGTAGCTTCACTTAAACGGGATTCAACATGGTCTTTTACGAGTAAACCAATCTAATATAGAAAGAAAGCAATCAAAGCGGACACGGTGGATTAAGTTGGTAAGTAAAATATTTCATTGACCAGATGGCCATGAAAGCAGATTGGAAGACGTTCTGTAGTGAAGCACAGGATATCCTTTTTCTCAACAAAAGTTTAGATGCAATATTCCTGTAAAAGTTTCAGCTGGTTTCTGCCGTCTGGTTGAAACAAGTTGAGTCCACGATTGCAGAACGTGGTTTTTGCTGACAACGGAATTTTCCTACAAAGATTATCGTTCAATGTTTTACAACAAAATGAAAGCAAATGGCACTCACCTCCATCGGTGCGTTTCATCGAACTACATGGAGCAGCCTTGATTGGCGTTGTACTCGTCCCGGTGGTTATGGTGCCATCCGTTATAACTAGATATAGAGGAATTGGAAGCGTTGAGGAAGTAGTGGTTTTGAAGAAAAATTCGTTGCCAATATTAAACGCGGCTCATGGGGCTCTTAGATCAATGGTGATGTTGGCAAAATTCATCGGTTGCCGGCAGTCATGATTCGGAATTTAAGTTTGAATAAAGCTTTCCCAAGTTGATGTATGCCGTTTTCGAAATTTACCAGATTACTCTGCATCTTAAAATAATGTCATTGATAATTTTGACTGGTTGGATAACAGTTAATTGCTTCAGTATAATATACGTGTGGCGTTGCTGATGATTTTAACTAAGTTGCAATATTGCTTTTGTTCTCAGTTTGTTAGATAATGAAGTATTCTTCTCAAAAAGCTTGTGAAACAGTGGGTATACATAGGAAAGTTGACGGAAATTCGGTTCTAATTTCTCTGTGATAGATCACATAAATCATGTCGTTGTGGTGATTTATGGTAAAAATGTTTAGCATTGCCCAATCTGAACTAACTTTGAAGAGTTGTCTTTCTTTCTAATTGGCACCTACATACAAAATCTTTGATACTGCTTATATTATGGGGCTACATCTTTTTAGCTTCTATAGGTAGTCGGTTATTCCTGCTTGTTTTAATTTGTTCATGAATTGCGTATTTAGTTAAACCAAATAGAGAATAATTTTTGGGTGCAAAAGCAAGTATTTGCGTTCTTTTTCTTTGTGTGTTTTGCTTTTTTCGTAGGTTGCATTTGTGTTGATTTTGGCTCTGGACGTTGAGTCTTCACACAATGTTTTTATGCTTTCAGTTGTAACTTGTTTCAAGCATCCAGTTATAATATGCTACAATCCTACTAGTTTAAGACATTTTTAAATTCTCTTTTTTCTATCCACGATTCCTGTCTTGTTTTTCCTTGGACACTCGTTATTTTTATTCTTTTTCGGTTATATTTAATTATTATAATTCTCCCTGTTTTTATATAGACCTCAAAATTTTCTGGGTATGTTCTATGATTACTTCTTTGTTACATTTCTCTATTTTTTGGAACCATCGTTTATTTGGACTTATTTATATTAGCCATGTTTCCAGCCAGTCAAGTAGCATTTATTTCCAGTTCGCGATTGCTTAAACACCCAATGATAGATATACTACCGCCCACGTCTCAGGCACCGCCATCCGACGCTGTAGTTTTCGCTTTGCGCAATTAGCGGAAACAAATTATCTTCACAGGACTTTGGTATGTACGATTTCCATAGTGGAGATTGAAAAGCCTTCGGTGTAGGAATTACTAATACGTGGTAAGATTTGTATGGTTAAATAATGTTCTTCTCCATCCAGTCTTAGTCCTCAGGCTTTGGCTAGACTGGAAATGCCTCTGCCGCCGGTGATATGACCTTCTGGGTCTCGTATGTGGTACTCCTTCCAGTGGAACTCTGGCTGATCCCAACTACCTAGACTTCCGGACGCCAGCAGCTAGTGACACCTGACATGGGCGATGGCAGCCAATCTAAATAATCGTCGATGGACAGTGATATAGCCCCCTCGTCTTCAACTGTCATACAATTATCGAACTGTGCAGAGGACAAAAGTTATGCTCACACTCAGGTTCGTTAATGGCGTTGCATTTGAATGCAAGCGGGTCTATATCATATATTATTATTTATTCACAGTCTGTTAACAGACATCGTGCCCTCAGAACCAGGGCAGAAGAAAAAGGTGAAGAAGATGGAACACTATTGCGAATTAAAAAATATGGGAAACGATTATTTTTTGGTTTTAAACACGCCATTTTGTATTTTTTTGTTTTTTGAGTTTTTGTGTGTATCAAAGGGATGGTGAAATTGCGGAACAACATTGCCGCCACTGATGTCTGTTGCGGGCCATGACGTCCAATGTTTCCAACCACTGCAATTCAGCATCTCGTGGTCCCCAACCTGGAAGGCGGACTGGTCCGACTGCTGTCAAACTTGAGATCGCCTTCTTCATACTCCTTCTCCACGTCATCGGCTGTCCACCGCGGCACTTTTTCCAATCGCTCCCTGGGAGTACAACTAGCGCTCGACGTGGAAGGCCATGGGCTGGCATGCTTAGAACATGCCCGAGCCAGCGCATGCGATGTAGGAGAATAACGTCTTGAAGACTGGCACTATTCGCCCCAAGCACGCGGTCTCTCACCTCTGCGTTGCTCACGTGGTGTTGCCACCATACCCTAGCAATCCTTCATAGACAGCGATTATCAAAGACTGATAGCCGCTTCATATCTTCCGAACGAATATGCCAAGTCTCACAGCCGTACAAGGGTGCTGCACGGACGGAAGCATTGTACACCCTGCCCTTGAGCTTGAGACTGACATCACGACGACGCCATAGATGTCTCAGTTTGATGAATGCAAGGCGGGCCTTTGCAATCCGTTGTGAGACTCCATCTCCAACGCTGCCACCAGCCGTGACGCAACTCCCTAGGTAAGTAAAGCAAGGGACTTGCTCCAAAAGATGTCCAGCAATGGTGAGCGCGGGTTCAGGCACCTGCCAATCCTGGAGCAGCATTTTACATTTTCCTGGAGTGAAGCATAGGCCATACTTAGACGCCTCCATCGCCAAGCAGTCCAGAGCGCTCTGGACGGATTGTGGGTCGTCCCCCAGCATGGCGATATCATCGGCGTAGTCCAAGTCCGTGAGTCTATCTCCAGGGAGAAGCTCAACACCGCAGTCCTGGACTACTTCCAGTGCTCTTTGGAGAACATCTTCGATGGCGAAATTGAAAAGGAAAGGTGAAATAGGGCAACCTTGGCGAACACCGCTGGTCACAGCGAATGAAGATGAGTGCGTGCCGAGAGCCCTAACCTTGCCCGACGTGTGACTGTAAAGTACTTTCAGGATGGTTACAAACTTGTCAGGCACACCTTTCTTCAGTAAGCAGTTCCACAACGCAGATCTATCTACTGAATCAGGTGCTGCTCGGATGTCCAAAAATACTACGATGGTTGGCCGCCGGTGGATGTGACGAAGTTCGAGAACTTGCCGAAGCGTGCAGATTTGGTCGATGCAGCCGCGGCCTGTACGAAATCCGGCTTGTTCTTCTCGGGAAAGCTCCTCTCTAGTCGTTGAAAGCCTGCCAAGTAGGACCGACACGAAGATTTTGGATGTGACCGAGATTAGGGAGATTCCACGGTAGTTGCAGCAATCGACGCGGGAACCCTTCTTGTGAATCGGAACAATGACCGATTCTCCCCATGAGCTCGGAACCTACTCCTCAGTCCAAACTTTCGTGAACAGCGATAGGATTTCGCTGATAATTACACTCCCACCATATTTGCTTAGAGCTGGTGGTAGGTTGTCGGGACCCGAAGCTTTGTGGCGTTTCAAAATTGGACTACATTTCGAATCTCTGCTTCATTTGGGGAGCTGTGGAGACAGGCCAAGCATCATACATTAAGGCTGGAGGTGTCGCAGGGGACTGTGTTGGGTGGTTGAATTGAAGAGCGAAATGCTCTGACCAGCGACCCAATCGTAGGTGAACGTTGGTGATCTTCGTGCCGTCTGCCTCGCAAATCGTCTGGCTGATAGCGTAGAAATTGCAACCAGTGGCCCTGATGATGTAAAATAAACGGCGGAAGTTGCCAGCTGATGCAGCGGCTTCCATCTCACCAGCTTGTTTTGACCACCAAGATTCACGATCGGAGCGAACGCTTGCTTTCAGCTGTCGCGTAATAGACCGGCGGTGTTCGTTGTACTCTGCGCCAGCAGGCATCGCCCGTCGACGATCCAGCAATTCTGATGATCTTCCCGAGATCCAGCATTTGGGAGTGGAGAGAGTGAGGCCACAGCTGGACAAACCGGCAGACAACAAGGCTTGTTGGAGACTTGACCAGTGTTGATCAACATCCAGAGTGTGAGTGAGAGGGAGCTTTTCGCGAAGCTTTTGTTGATAATCTCTCTTCACCACTGGGTCCTCCAACTTGTAGGCGTTCAGTCGGGTGTGTTTTGACCTACGCGAACCCCCAAAACGCATGCAAACGGTCGCACACACCAGTGGGTCTATATCATAGTCAACAGCCAATAATTCAAGTCCGCGGCTGTCACCTATTGCGAAGGTACACGAGCTGCTGCTATCTGGAAGTCAAGGGGGCGGAAACCAGCAGGGGTCTGCTTGAATGCCCACCAAGGTTAAGTACCAAAATGTCTAAACGTCGGGGTCTGGTGCAATTCCAGACTATCCATGGCCGGCGGAAGGAGAGTGGATCATGATGAACTATTACCGACCTAATACCTATAAATCTGGCATAGATAAATTAATGGAGGTTGCTGATATGCGAGGACACCGTCGACAGTCCGAGTTATCCGCACCTGTACATCAACGACGGCCTAGAAATATATCACTGAATTTGGATATTTACAATTCATGGATGGATAAAACACATAATAAATGACAGCGTCTCCGGGAATATTGTCATTTTTTGGATTGCATAAGGTAATATACTAGCTAAATTAGGATGGCTTGCGCATACTTTTTCACCGGAATCATGCAATATTATCATCAACCTGGGTGAAGCAAAATGATTTTCTAAAAAAGAGCATTAGCAATATATTAGCTGTTTATTCGCTCCCATACTAAGAAGTGTCGGATGATTATCGTGAACGCAACGCTCACTGGGATTAGGGAGAATCAGCACACGAAATGGCTTTGTTACAACTCATAAAATTGAGCTTGTACAAACACAATCTATTTTAACTAGTGTTATGTGAGCGAATAAGTGGAAATCGTTTATTTTTAAGCTTCAGTTGAAACATTAAAACAAACCATCACTGCTATCTATGGATTCACGTCAGTAGCTTCACTTCTATTAGGTAAGCATGCGCGCAACCAAAACACCTTATTAACATCATAACCATTTGACTGCTGAAACAGACCATTCTCATTTGATGTCACCTGTACAGGTTTTAACTATGTGTTCTCTTCAGGCACTTAAACGCTCCAATTTGCTTTCCTTTTTCTCAAACATTTGTTATTTATTTTTTAATGTAACTTATTATTTTATGACTTGACTCGCGCGAATATAATTTCCTTCTATCTCTCCTGACTTTAGCTCACTAGGAGTCTCTGCACTATCTTCGCGATAAGTTGAGACTGGCGTAATGATTATACCAACATATTTCTCTTTTGAAACAAACTCTGATCTTCGGCACTATTTCTACATTAACGTCTTTATCCTTGGATTAGCTCCTTTGCTATGAGAAATATCATATATTTCAGGAATGTCACCGGTAGCACTGACTGAATCATCTGCCAGGCAGGGCTAGGAATTTCACCTAAAGTAGACATGTGAGGTTCCATTTCAATGATGGGAGTTTGACCGTGTTTAGCTATCTCCTTTGGCATATTGTAATTGTAAATATGTTGTGGACTTCCATTGGCGTAAGGCTATGTGCTACGTGCGAAATATATGTAAATATCTACCCCTTTCTAATTATTATTAAGATGTCAAAACAGCAAGAATAAAAACGTGTTTACATGATACACTAAATGCAGCTATTGCGCGTGTTCTCGTTAGTTGTAAACATACATACCGTAGAAATATCGCATTGCTTGCAAAAGGGAATCATTTTGCAAGGTCATATGGTTCAAGGAAACACGAGCAACAACCTTACCAAGACGAGATTGGTCGTAAATACAGCCTACTTACATAAATTGGGATTTGGCCTCCAAGTTGCTGAAGCCATGGCAAATTGAAGCAATGGTGTATGTATCTGTAGTAATATTACTTTAAACGAATCACGAGGAAGCTGTCACCAATCTAATATAGAAAGAAAGCAACCAAAGCAGACACGGTGGATTATGTTGGTAAATAAAATATTTCAGTGACCAGATGGCCATGAAAGCACATTGGAAGACGTTCTGTAGTGAAGCACAGGATATCATTTTTCTCAACAAAAGTTTAGATGCAATATTCCTGTAAAAGTTGCAGCTGGCTTCTGCCGTCTGGTTGAAATAAGTTGAGTCCACGATTGCAGAACGTGGTTTTTGCTGACAACGGAAATTTCCTACACAGATTACCGTTCAATGTTATACAACAAAATGAAAGCAAATGGCACTCACCTCCATCAGTGCGTTTCATCGAACTACATGGAGCAGCCTTGATTGGCGTTGTACACGTCCCGGTGGTTATGGTGCCATCCGTTATATCTAGATATAGAGGAATTGAAAGCGTTGAGGAAGTAGTGGTTTTGGAGACAACTTCGTTGCCAATATTAAACGCGGCTCATGGGGCTCTTAGATCAATGGGGATGTTGGCAAAATACATCAGTTGCCGGCAGTCATGATTCGGAATTTAAGTTTGTATAAAGCTTTCCCAAGTTGATGTATGCCGTTTTCGAAATTTACCAGATTACTCTGCATCTTAAAATAATGTCATTGATAATTTTGACTGGTTGGATAACAGTTAATTGCTTCAGTATAAAATACGTGTGGCGTTGCTGATGATTTTAACTAAGTTGCAATATTACTTTTGTTCTCAGTTTGTTAGATAATGAAGTATTCTTCTCAAAAAGCTTGTGAAACAGTGGGTACACATAGGAAAATTGACGGAAATTCGGTTCTAATTTCTCTGTGATAGATCACATAAATCATGCGTTGAGGTGATTAATGGCTAAAAGTGTTTACCATTGCCCAATCTGAACTAACTTGGGAAGAGTGGTCTTTCTTTCTAATTGGCACCTACATACAACATCTTTGATACTGCTTACATTATGGGGCTACAACTTTTTAGCTTCTATAGGTGGTCGGTTTTTCCTGCTTGTTTTAATTTGTTCAGGAATTGCGTATTTAGTTAAACCAAATAGAGAATATTTTTTGGGTGCAAAAGCAAGTAGTTGTCTTCTTTTTCTATGTGTGTTTTGCTTGTTTCGTAGGTTGCATTTGTGTTGATATTGGCTCTGGACGTTGAGTCGTCACACAACTGTTTTTATGCTTTCAGTTGTAACTGGTTTCAAGCATCCAGTTCTAATATGCTACAATCCTACTAATTTAAGACATTTTTAAATTCTCTTTTTTCTATCTATGATTCCTGTCTTGTTTTTTCTTGGACACTTTCGTTATTTTTATTCTTTTTCGGTTATATTTAATTATTCTAATTCTCACTATTTTTAAATAGTCCTCAAAATTTTCTGGGTATGTTCTATGATTACTTCTTTGGTACATTTTTCTATTTTTTGGAACCATCGTTTATTTGGACTTATTTATATTAGCGATGTTTCCAGCCAGCCAAGTAGCATTTATTTCCAGTTCGCGATTGCTTAAACACCTAATGATAGATATACTACCGCCCACGTCTCAGGCACCGCCATCCGACGCTGTAGTTTTCGCTTTGCGCAATTAGCGGAAACAAATTATCTTCACAGGACTTTGGTATGTAGGATTTCCATAGTGGAGATTGAAAAGCCTTCGGTGTAAGAATTACTAATACGTGGTAAGATTTGTATGGTTAAATAATGTTCTTCTCCATCCAGTCTTAGTCCTCAGGCTTTGGTTAGACTGGAAATGCATCTGCCGCCGGTAATATGACCTTCTGCGTCTCGTATGTGGTAC
>CALYDF020000530.1:0-42005 GCA_944474145.2 Dicrocoelium dendriticum | reverse complement strand
ACTTAGACTGGTCAGCAACACTTCATTCAGACCATTCAGCTGAAGAACGTCAAAGCCCTTAGCTTAGTGCATGTTTCAAGTGCAATCTATCCAGATGCGAAGAAATACTTCTAACGGTGGCTCACTTCGATTAGTATTACAAATTTATTCGGCAGATCAGGCGAATGCCATTCCAGTAGCCGAGGTTTCAAATCTTTGCAGAATTAAAGATGATGTTAAGGAAGGTATGGTTTTTTCCTTCGATCCCATCTGCAAATGAATTCCTTATTGATATGTTAAATGTTTCGCCAATTTCAGCAACTTGGCTGCGTACTTTCACTTTTAAATCTGGTGCCTTTTCCCATATGTAATGGAAAAACGCTTGCGAACGAAGATTGACTTCATGCTTAGTCCAGAGAGGATTGGTATCGCCCAAAAGATTATCATTCGAATACATTACAGGTGTATAGAATAACGTATCATGCGAATTGGCATTTCGATAAGGTGCGACACATAGACGATTACTAATAACTGACACACTGCCTGCTTCCTGGTTGGATGGTTCATGGCCACCTCATATGTGCAATAAACATCCTATCCAATGAACCCAGTTGCACAGAATGTTTAGGCTACCGTTCCAAAAATGTCTTGTGTTAGTTCAACTTACGGTTTACGCTAAGTCCTCTTTCTTGTCTACTCACTAGTTCAGTAACCAGAATCGTAGTTATTGCGCATTTTCATGTCGCGTTCCGGATCTTAGAAATATTTTTGATAAATGCGAAAATGTGTAATAGATGTATATGTCTAAATTCCTTCACAGTTCTCGACCCCTCAAATTAATGTAGGTCAACAAAGTACGAGTAAGATTAACAATTTGTGAGTCATGTACCGAGCACACCTTATATCTGCTGTAGATACTCTACCTGAAACTTTGCTGTGTTGCTCTGAAAACTTGTTTTCTTTGATATTTCCACACGGAGCGAAATCGCAGAGTAATATCCAAGTGTCTTCGCATCGTGGGTAGGTAGACCAAACATTTAAACTTATTGCTTATACCAAAAGACACTGTCAATGTTTTAACTTTCCTCCAAATTATCTAGATTGCTTTTTGCTACCCTGTACTCATTTCTCTTCTCTTGGCAGGAGCGTTTCTTGGCATCAAATTAGTTTATTGCTATCCATATGCATAGTTGCTCATCACATTGATCTTCATAGGAAAGTCACAGGACTCCTGCATTTACTAACAACCAGTGTGTACTTTGCATCGCACCATCCAAAGCCTCATCAACACCCTCATATCCAGGGTGAACCAGTAGGAAGGATAGAGGGAGTCATGTGGATGTGATCGACGATTAGTTGGGGTAGGACCAAACTCCTTCAAGAGACACGTAATTGCTGTCTAGTTTATGCATAGTACGTACCCGACCTACACAAGGCGGTGACTAAAACATAGCTCTTTGCATAATGGATGGAACCAGACTTGCTCCTAGCACTGTCACAAAGACCCCACACCCCAACTCACTGAGCAACGCTTAACACTATCCTGGAGCCAGCATCACTGAAGTGACGGTTCTGTGAGAGGTAAACACCTTGTCAACTTTAACATTCAACGCAGCTACGCGTTGCACATCACAGGGGGTTGGAATCAAGCGCTCTTCCAACACATTCAATCGAGTTGAGTCCGATTGAGACGACAGGAACCATCCTATCCTTCGTCAGCCTAACTCTTGGCGTCACATACTTATAAGCACATCGTCCAAGCAGCAGAACAATAGCAAAATCTTGACTCTAGATTCCGCGCCACTCATATGGCCCCAGAGTAAGCTGAACTCGGACACTGTCTTTCAAATGCAATTTCACCTCCCATACCACCAAAACAACGGCACGCATTAGGGCCATCATCTGGGAATGGGGTTTGTTTTAAATATTTGTTTCTGAGATCAGAAAATTCATTCGGAATTCTCGCATGCGATGAGAGACAAATGCCTGCTCGAAAAAGGCTCATAATTTAACAGATATTTCGTTGTGTTCAGTTGGTCTATAGAGCAATCGAAATAGAATAAATGATAACAATTGTCGAAAGTAGTCGACTTGTCAATTGACATTTCAATAAGTATCGGATGGACAGCACTAAATAGAAAGCAATTTGAGGCTGCTTATCAAGTATTGGCTTAGTTCTCCCATAAATCTACCTAGACTGCACTACTATGTGTAGCAGCAACGAAAAGGATGATGAAAGTTGAAAGAATGCATGTGGCCTTGCAGATAGTGTCTTTACACTTTAGAACGATGTACGCAGTTCGTCTTGGACTCGTTGGGGTCCACCGGCTTTATCAATATTGGTCACGCCTACATAGAATGACGTATACAAGTCAACATGAGTAGGTTGCGCAATAAAACCGTTCACCTGAAGGTATTTTTAAATACACCCGCTCCTTTGGGCTTACTCTAAACCTCGGACACGATACTAACATTCACTTCCTACCTTGATACGATAGAAATAATAAATACGAATCTAAAGTTAGGCGTAGCGCCGAGGTAAGCAATATTCATGTCTTCCAAAAAGTGGTTGTAATTAAACTCTCATGCCACACCACAGAACGTCTGGAATTTTGACTGCTCACTTCGTCGTGTCTGTGTTCCCGTGTGATCGTTGATCGCCTTTCTCGACTTGCATTACACATGGTTGTTGCACTTGGCGGGTGAAACTGCCGAACTCAGATGACACCATATAAAGGCACGTGGAAAACGGACGGGAAATTCGCTCAAGTTCGTATGTGCGCTTGTGTGAATTCAGATGTCGGGAACCTGTAAGTTGCTTTTTAAAGACCATTTCTTACCTACGAATCCTGCATTTGATCCCCTACGCCCAGCTGTTAAGTTTCCAATCCGGTTAATTTTAGACAACTTTCTTAGCCCCAGTTTATTTCGTGCAACATTGTGTGTTACCTCGTCTTAACCAGATTTGTTAACGACTGCTACAGTAGCATACATTCTAGTGTACCGTGTTTGGCTGGCTACGATATTTCAAATTTCTTCAAGTTAACAACTAGACCAATAACGCTGAACCAGCTGCACCCCAGTCTCCGACTTGCTTATCAAGCTGCACAAACGGTCTCGCGCCGCAAACTGTAAACTGACTTTGCTTAAGGTGTAGTGTAAAATACGTATAGTTTTCTCCATCGTTTTTACTCATTACCTGATATTGGAAAATATCTCTTGAGACAAGTGATGCGCATGGCATTTGAAGAGTGCTTGGCCATTACCACTTGTCGCATGATCCCTACACTCAAGCACATTTTATAACCCAGGCTCAAGGATCGAACTCTCAGGTCATTTCTACCTATCTAGGCTTATACTGCCATAAGTTAATCGGTAGCTTGATTTTGGTAACTTAGTCGCTTGCTGAGAGGGTTACCCTGCCCTCTCCATGGCAGTAACATGCAAGCCAGTGGTGAGGCTGCGATGCTATATCACACCTAGGAACTTATTCGGTTGTTACCGTCACCTGTAGTTCAGTGGTCTGAACCACAGGCTGGTAATATTACAGTCACGAGTTCGAACATTACAAGCACCATATAGAATGCGCACTGCCGACGATTCACGAAAGGATCAAGCGGTCGTGCTTTGCTTTCCAAGACGTGTGATGACCGTTTGACTGGCCATGGATGTGTTGACATTCTGCTCGAGAATTTATTCTCTATCAATTAGGCATCAACACTAATCGCTCTGTTGAGTTATGCGTTAACCCAATAATAATCGCACTGAGGGTGCTGACAGAAACTTCACAGCAAATTGCCACATTCCATGATGAGTCTGACCAACAATGGCTTCACCTTAAGTTTCTGCATTTGATTCTATATCATATTAGTGAGCATAAGTTACATGCCTTTCACTGGACGAAGGTAAGCACACGGTCTTTATGGAAGACAACCCGAAACAGCATATAATAGCAGACCGTGAAAAGTAAAAGGTTCTCTTTCTGAACTCCTGCAGGTTGCTGCAGATGGAACGACAGATAAATTCCTCTTAGTTGGAACCACTACTGTGAGCAGTCAGCTCATAGAGACGATCAATTGCAAAGTTCGTCATCACGCTAACACAGCAACCCAAGAGCACGCATTGTTAACAAACGAATTTCCGAGATTAACACGGTTGATGCCTGAAATACTACTTTACATCACTGAATAATTACTTATGCAGGTTTAGCGAATCTTCCTAAAGTCCTATCCGGAGAGGATGCACAGGCGCATAAGCATTCAGTATACATATCTTAAATTTCTCAGGCAATTGTCTGCTGCTGTACGCTATCGGGCACCTCCCCATGTTGCGGATTGGGGAATGCATTCCCTGTGGAGGTAACTGCGAATAAGTCACGTTTCTCTTGTAAGCGAACTGAATAAGCAGTCGTGGACAACCAGCGGCAGCGCCTCAATGCCTGGAGAAAACTGGGTTGGTCACCTGGTTCTCAATCAAATATCACAAGCGCTGCTACGGCGCTCTGTCAAAGCCAATGGTAGGGGATATTGGGTCACTAATCACTCACTTCTGTAACCGTAACTGAGTACCTACGGCGAGCGAATGAACAGCCTCGTTGTCCACCGGTTTCTCTATTGACTGCTACTGCAAACAAGGAAGGAGTATGAGCTACCCGGAAATCAACAGTGTTCCTTAGTCGTCCAGCTGCCTTGTGGGTCAGGTCTTTATAGTTGAAGACTCAGGGGGGTGTCCACTAAGTCAGCCCACATCCTCGGACTAGACGACCTGGAACATTTATGTCCACACAACATATTAACTTTCCAAACTTTCCAAAACCTTCCTCAGAATACCCGTTTCATCCATTCTTTTGTTGTTAAATATGTGCAGTGGCACTGAAATCTCATAAAGGAAGAGTGTTAAATAATATAATACGTTAATATAGGTAGTCTGATCACTGAAGCATCTACTGATTATGGTAATAAGCTTATTAGTCCTATGCTGACAGAATAAGTACATAAAGCTGATTAGAAAGTTGGCTGCAAGGAACCTATACCATTCCAATTCCCATACTCCTCCTTTTTAATCAGAACGCAGACCAAACTGTTTACAATACCATGGGTTAATTGGCGGCTTAAGATTGTTAAGTTCGTCGCTTGGTGAGGGGGCCACCTTGTCCTCTGCACGGTAATAACGTGCAAATCAGTGGATAGTGAGCGGCGCTATATCACATCTAGTAACTTATTTACGATGGTCCCTGCCGTCCACCGTAGCTCAGTGGTCTCAACAGTGGCAACAGTCGAATTTGTGGGTTCGATGGAATTCACACTGCTGACGATTGTCGAAAGAATGAAACGCGCGTACAGGGGTTTTCTGGGCTTTTGATGGCTGTCTGAATGAGTCTAGTTGTGACGAATTTCTACCTACGCCAGTCAAATCCCCCTACTACTCCTCTGAACCTTAAGTAACAAAACCCCAATCCCCTAACCATGAGAACTCATGAGTATAACCGCCCTAACCGTCTCGAAATGCTAAGTCGTACTAAGTACTGATAATGGACGTCATGTCTTTCAGGCACCACCCTCTCCACTGTTACGTTCGTAACTTGCATAGCAGTGGAGGATAAGACGCGCTATATCACAGTTAGCTAGTAAATCATGACGGTCCGAAACTGTCCCCCGTGGCCCAGTGGCATAAGCAACTGAATGTCGGTTCAAGCCGCTGGTGGTCATGTGTCGGAATCCTGTTGGATCCAAAGGATGGGAAATACAGAGGATGCTTAACAGACTGGAAGAGCGGTCTGTTGTATTTCCAGGCATGTGGACGACTATATGATTTGGAAGCTGGTTGCGAACAAGCTGAGTTAATTATATCAAATCCCGTAACCATAAGTACAAACAATATATCCGCCCTAAGATTTTCTAAAAGCTACTTGTTATATAGACACTGTTAGTTGACGTCGTGTATTTGGGGCCAACCATGACCTCTGAAACTTTCAAAGCTCACATAGCAGTGGAGGAAAAGATGCGAGTTAGCGCAGTTACCTAGTAAATGACTGTAAAAGCTGTCCCGGTGACCCAGTGGCATAAGCAGCTAACAGGCGGTTCAAGAAGCTGGTGGTCATTGGTTGAAATCTTGCTGGATCCGATGGAGGCAAAAAACTGACGATGATTAACAGGCTGAAAGTGAAGACTAGTGCGCTTCCGGGCATATGGATGACTGTCTGATTTAGAAGCTAGCTGCGAGAAAACTCGAATCGAAATCCCCTATTGATGAAGATATCAAAATATATCCGAGCAAAAGTTTTCTAAAGGCTTTATCGCATATAGCTACTGTTATTGCACCACGTGCTTTTCGGGGCCAACTTGTCCTCTGCAACGTTCATATCTTTCATAGCAGTGGAGGAGAAGACGCACTACTTCGTAGCGAGGTTGTAAATCGTGACGGTACAATGCTATCCCCCGTGGCCCAGTGGCATAAGCAGCTACCTGGCGGTTCAAGTCACAGTTGATCATATGTTCGAATCCTAATGGGTCGGATGAATAAGCACTACAGACATTGATAGACAGGCTGAAAATGCAGTCTAGTTTTATTTCAGGCATGCGGAATTTGAATCTAGCTGCGGAAAATCACATCTAATTCTATCAACTTTCACTACGCATGAATACATCCAAATTTATCCGCCCCAACGGTTTCTAAATGACCGGCAGTACCTAGTACTGTAAGCGGACCTCGTGTCTTTTGGGGCCAAGTCTTTCCTATGTAACGTTCGTAAATTGCATGGCAGTGGAGGATAAGAAGCCGTATATCGCAGTTAGCTTGTAAATTATGGCGGTCCGATGCTGTATGCCGTGTACCGGTGGAATTAGCTGCATACTGGCAATTCAAGCTGATGGAAATCAGTGGTCCGAATCCCGAGGGCTGCTTAGGATGCGCAATACTAACCATGCCAATCAGGCTGTAGCTGCAGTCTAGTACCTTTCCGAGCATGTGGAAAACTGTCTGATTTGATATCAGGCTGTAAAGAACCTCAGATACTTATATCAAAATGCCCCATTCATAACAGTTGCATCAAAATATATCTGCCCTAACTGTTTCTAAGTGCTATGTCCTACATAGCTATTGTTTAGCGTACGTCGTGTTTTTCAGGACAATGCCTGTCCTCAGCAACGCTCGTAAATTGCACGGCATTGGAGGATAAGACGTGATATATCGCAGTTAGTTTGTTAATCATTATGGCATAAAGCTGTCCACCTTAATCCTGTGGCATAAGCTGCTGGCTAGCGGTTCAAGCAGCAAGAGGTCATGTGTACGAATGCTGATGGATCTGACGGATATGCACTACTGACGATGCGCAACAGACTGAAACTGCAGCTTGTTGCTTTTCCGGGCATGTGTATCACTATCTGATTTGGAAAGGCCCCTACACATGAGTACGTGAAAACAAACCTCCCTAATATTTTCTAAATGCAGCTTCCTACCTACCTGCCGAAAAGGAAGATCGTAATATTGGGGCAAAACCAGAGCTCTGCAACGTTCGTAATTTCCATGCCAGTGGAGGATAAGACGCGATATAGCGCAGTTATCTTGTAAATCATGAAGGTCCGAAGCTGTCCCCCGTGGTCCAGTGGAAGTAGCTGATGACTGGCGGTTCAAGCAGCTGGTAGTCATGTGTTCGAATACTGATGGATCCGATGGATGCGCACTAATGACGGTGTCCAAGCGGCTTCAACTGCAGTATAGTGCTTTTCCGGGAATGTGGACGTCTATCGGTTTTGGAAACAGGCTGCGATCACTCTCGCTTTATTTCTCAACCTCTATTTGTAGTTGTCCAGGGTGCGCGCCAGGTGGATTAGAAGGCGCTTATTCAAACTACACCTAACAACCCTTTTGTGCACTCTCCTTCTGATGCGGCGGATTTCTCCTTTGTTCGCGCTCTATTTTTCTGCTTTGGTGGTCTGTAATCTAAACGTAGAATGATACGTCAACAATTTCGATAGAACCTTTTTGCAAAGCCAGGTGTGTTGCATGTCGTCCACGCCAAAGTGATTAGTAAACTGTCTTCCCACGCCCCAAATTTAATGAAGTTCATAGCAAAAAGCGGAGGAAAATGAGCTGCGTATGATTAATGTACCTTTCACGGTGTGTTGTCTCATGGGGATATAATGGTTGCTTACTAAAGCAATTTCGCTTTACATCAGATGGAAGCTGTACCAACTCACAGTTGGTTAATCGGTATTCAGACTGCTTAATCGCTTGGTTATTTCAAACCAAATGATACCTCTAATGAAAAAGAAAATTACTAATATATATACATATATATGTATATATGCTTGGCATGTCATCCCAGATGTTCACAAGGTTTCTCCTGGTCGAAGATTTACCACATTCAATGTTCCCTAAGTGATCAGGCACATGAGCGCAAATCCGTCATTTGCTTGGAATCATAAGTCGGTAAGCAAATAAATGGGGGACAAATATGGCGAATAGCCAATTATCTGTCTCGTATACCTAATTCATAACGCAGGCACAGTTTGCATCTGGTGTTATTTAAACCGTTGGCCATAGTGTTTTCAAACTTAGATAGCTCCCGCCATTATTTTGTGTATGTCAAATTCCACAACATTATTCAATCGGCTGTCGGACAAAGCAATTTAGAGAAATCCAATTAAGTCAGTCCTCGCAATTTTCATTGGCACTGCAGTAAGTTGCTGATGGTACGGATGCAGTTTACATACAAATATTGCAATTCTCCAAGCCTTAGAATTTTGCGGTATACTGCGTTGTCTCTTCTTTGTCAAGAATATTTTAAGGGATCTCTTTCTATTTAGCAGGGAAGACTTTATCTTCCTAAAGCACAGCCGTTCTTCCTATCATTCCAAACAACACAACTTTGTGTAATTCGTACACTACTTTATATCAAACCTACACCATATTCTCATTATTTGTCCCTTTAACTTTCAAACTTCCTCAACAGTGTATTGATCAATCATTGGTCAATTTGCAGATGAATACTCATTCAGATTCTTAGGTATATATTGTTTCGGTGCAAACACTCATTAAAAAACTGATGGTCTAGGTGTACACGATTCTGTCATGAGACAAATTTAGTATTGCTGGCTGAATACGCTTGTTTTACTGTAAGTTCGGCTGAGACGAAACTGGGTGTTGTGATTGTTTTGCGTACTGCAGCCCAATTATGTTAATTAACGGTAAGTAGTTCGTGGCCGAAACACCTTCCCTTCCATATTATATGCGGTATGGATACCGTGTCGGGCTTGAGTTAGCCAGGTTTAGCAACTAAGATACCTGCACAATTCATCACGGAAACACACCATACGAAGACAGCCATCTGACTGACAAACGTGGTTCAAAATAAATCCTAAGCACTAAAACATCCCGTCAATCAGCCGAGCAATTACTTCATCAGGTGTTGAAGATCAACGCATCCACAGCTTCATCGCCATAAGGCAAATTCACACGTAGTTAGGTAGATTGATGTCTACAAAATCATACGGAGATCTGTGATTCTTTGTGGCGATGATCGGGTGAAAATACTTTGTTGTTCTCTACAACCCGCAGAAAGGTGACACAATATGGCTCGAAGCAGGCGATAGAGCTTAGTTACTTTCAGTGTAGTTTGTCTTTGATTTCATGTAGGTGGGCAACGTCAACTGCTTTTCACACTCGACCAAGTGCGTACACACTACAATACACACACTTCAAATTAAAACCTGCTCCGCCACTCTGATCCACTTGATCCACTTGCTTGGATACTTTCTAATTTTATAACGCCGGACTAAATTTCGTGGATGCCCTGAACGACCAGTGTTCAATGCATGAGTAGTTTGTCAGTGAATGCAATCGCACTCAGAAGTGAATATGTTTTTCAAACCACATGTGAAGGGCTATTTACCCCTAAAATTTGCAAGAACGATATACTGGGACTCACAACACGATCCTTACTAAATTTAGTACATGGTAAAAACAAAGAAATAAACATTAATTCTTGATGATGCGAGACACATCTATTCCGGAGGGACCGGGCACGTACATACTGTATAAAACGTTGATCACAGATGGATTAGGTAAATCGCATGTCAAATCGGATACCGAGTATTGGGATGAAAACGAATAGATTATATACGGTTTACTGAGAAAAACTTATGTTAGCCAGCTATTAACCTTACGATTATAGATAAACTAGCTTAATCACAGACAGTATTATGGTGAAACGTGCCGTAAGTCATATGAAAAATTGACCCTGCTTGTACACTTGGCTTGTTGGGATGAAACAATCAAACAGTTTGACCACCTTCGTCACTGACAAGAAATTGCTGATGCTTTCTCTAAATTTGTGTTCTAGAGTAAAGGCACTTATTCATGGAGGGAAATTTTTCCAATCTCTGGCATACCTGTTGAGGAATAGGTTCGAAGACTTGTTGGCTCTGGACTTGCGTTCCGCCACCGAGTTATGTTTGTTTCGTCTGTTGTTGAATGCGGAATGCATCACTGTCATGCTGAGTCTGGAAATATGGATATTTCTGCGCAAGATGTTGACGAATATGACTAGGTTGTGCTTCATGCGTCTTATCCAGAGCTGGTCAAACTTGAGCTAATCACATCATAGAGAATATTCTAGTTTTAATGAAGTACCGATGGGGTGTTTAGTGAATGCTCCCTGTACTTGTTCCATCGTAATGCGATCGTGTTTTTCTAAGTTGCCGTACACCATTCAACAATCATCCATCGTGGGTAGACTCAGAATCAGACAGCAAACAAATGATGAAGTTATAAAAATTGCTGTCTGCATAATTTTCAACCAGTAATTTCCCACTGCGCTTCGTCAAATCGGAGTAACATCAGGTCGACTTCCTCTAACCCTAATTGCTCAGTTCTATCGCGTTCTGTTTGATTAAGGCTTCCCCCTCTTACAGTCTGTGGAAGATGGGACATAAGGAAACAATGCACTGATGCCAAGACTGCGGAGTTTTATGACACTGTCACGCGGAACCTGGGTGAATAACAGAGCAACATGCCGCTTCTCGATGAAATAGAGTATGACAAATACACTCAGCTCTATCACATGAACATCGATGTTACACTGATGATGTTTATCTATGGTCCAAATCTCAAATAGTAAGGCTTGCCTTCTGCCTTATGTGCGATCTGCCGCTTAGTCTTGTTCTGTTTGTTTGTTGGTCTGTCGCGCTTTGGGTTGACTATACGCGGAAATATGGACAGACATGAACGCAGATAATGAACAGCTGGAGTCCACCAGATGATTGGTCGAGATATACACAAACAATTAGAAAAATTTTGATAAGCTTATGGTAAACATTTTGCGATTTCAGCAATGAGCTATATCTAATCCACTCTGATTGCATTTGAAAATTGCATAGACTTAAAGAACCGTATGCGCGTTCACGTATAAATAAATAAATAATAATAATAAACATATTGAGAGAAAAGCAGTTGGTTTCGAGCACGAGAATGATGTGTCCAAGGAGGCGGATAACGGGCGAATGTATACGTCACCCGACCCAGTTAGAATAGGGCATTAGTAACACCGTTGTCGGTTTAATGTTCTACACCGCCTTCGTTCCGAATGATCTCTTACGTTGGCGCAGTTCGATCATGCGGACGATTCTTGTACTGCTAGTAGCTATCCTGCCGGAAGTACCCTAATATTTTATACAAGTAAGTGTGTCATGTTGCGCCCTGCACACGGAAGATAAATGGATCGCATTATAACACTTCAAATAAGCATTTGTTTGTTTTGTATCTTGCATGCCTTCAAGAGATAATGCAGAGCACATCATTTTATAACCTAACTTGATTTTATTGCCTGAGGGAAATTTTTAGGTTCGATATAAAGCTCAAAATCAAAATTCGTCAAAATAAGTAGCGTGGGTTGTCTGGTGACTAAACCGCATGTTAAGCCGTGTAATTCATACAGCAAACTTCTCATCCTATATGCATTCACCTTTAAAGTTTGACCGTGCTATGTAATTAAGCCTAATGAACTTACCAAAACATACGTATACGGGCAATATCGGAGCTGCTTTCTTAACTCTCAACGACCTATCTGCCAGTAACCACGTGATGGTTTATACCCGCGGAGCTTTGAAATTTCTGTGTGTTGTCGCGCAAATGAACACGTTACGTTTCCCTGACCAACCTAACCAAACCAAAATAAAACGTATCAAGAAGAGGCAAAGCAATACAACACGAAACACCGTGCAGGACAGAAGGTTGCAATGCAGCTAAATATCTCAGAAGCAAGCTACATCCACCTTGCCCAGTGCTAATATCCGATAGCTGCTTAGAAACCCAGATGATTTCAAAACTGCAATGGATTGTAATAATATTCCCAATTAGTCATCATTCGGCTGTATGAATCATGGCTTCACATCGAGGTTGAATACGCAGACGTGGAAACTGATGGAGTGCCTCGTGCTGACCGCTTATATAAGTATAGGAATGGTGGCATGGCATCACCGCACAGATAAGCTCTTTGTGTTTCAGGTTAGCAAAACGCTTTCTACGCAATATACCTCGCAACTTAACGACTGGTTAAACGTGAAATACCAAACGAAATGCTTGTACGGCTAACGCTCAATTTATTTTAGCTAATAAATCTATCCGCCTAGGTGTTCCCGATTTGAAGTGGAAAACTTTTACGACCGATACATAGCTGTTTTCTTTGGGTACCTGATTTGAACAGGTCTGGATTTGAATTGCTTTTAAAACTCGGAATGAAATACCATGTGCAATGCTATGCAAAGTATTCCTTTACAATTTGAAAGTATTTTTTCCCTTTACTCGTGTACAGCATGGAACCTGTGATCATGCCACCATAGGACTATCAAATGTTATCTGTATTAATGAGAGCCACAGAAACGCAAGTTAAGAATGAAAGCAGAAGTATGCACTATATGTCGTCAGAAGTACCCGTGCTTAACCTTAACGTCGTAGGAATGGCGCATGACATTGAAAGATATAATAGAAACCACCCAACAATTTCAATGGACTTCTGAGTTGCAGCCAAAGAGAATGCTTCGGAAATTCCCTAAGATTTCAAACCTTGCATTTTTTCCTTGGCATAGATTCCGTGCAGTTGATGACTAGTTGCTTGTGTAGCTTTTAGCGTACACTCACTGCTGTCAGTGGTTTGCACACTCGAGTAAGCAGATTGTTGTTTAGTTGAGATTACCTGTTTATTGAAATCTCGTCATTTATCTGTATGAATAAAAATCGTCTGCAAATTGTTCGTACATGAGTAGTCGGATAAGCTGCATGGTTTGCTGTAGTGTCGGGATTCTACATTCTCAAATATCGATACGCTGTCACTTGTCTGCATCCATTCCATATGCACCGAAACTGTTTGTTTCTCCTCAAAGCATCATATCGACCGCAGCTTATGAACTAAAAGGCAGATGTGACAACAATATATTCTCGAGTGATCCAGACCGTTGAGAAGTAGTTTGTCACCGCTATGCTATTCGGAAGTACTGCTTCCGTTGTTATTCCACCATGATGAATTAGCCGGTATACTTGAGCCCGCGAGCGGCGTTTTTGCTGATACAATCAGTACGTGACTTTTTACCGCCTCCGACAAGGCGCTAAGTCATGGCGTTAATGCCAACTCATTTCCAGGGTTAAATGCAGTTGCTGTTCAACCAACAGTGTCTCAGAAACCGTTCGTTCATGCTGCACGAATTTCACTGTGTAGTAATTATCGTTATGTCTTTCATTAAAACCTGGCTACCGAAACGGGCTGATTGTCTACGATAACTGGGGTTTGTGAGGACGTCTACAAGTTGTTGTCTACATTAGAGGTGATATGGTCTCCATTACCGACCGTCTTTATCTGCAGTTACTGGGTACGGTGGTGTATGGTTGTACATTTATCCAGTACATTTATTTACCTTCCGGCAATCTTTATATACTGAGCTTGGTAGAAAAGTGCACAGGCTCTACTTAGTAACTCTTACTTTCGTAACAACAAGGGTAAACAAATGGATATATAGAATTAATGCAATAAAATTTAAAAACTACTCATTACACATCGCAAGACTGTGTTTTAGACTTTTGGCCACATGGACAAATATTTAAAATATGGCCAAAACCTTCGCTAACATCCAGAACGCCACAACGCTATCATAGATAAAAGAACAACAACAAAACTTTCGCTCCGGTTTTTACCAACTTCTGTTTGGCGGACATCCGTTCGAGTTGACGAATATCTGAGAGGTTAATTTGGATGTCCTCTTAATGACCTTACACAACTTTTAATTACAGTGAGAGAATGGAATTCCCTAATGCATTCTTCATTCGAGGATGAAATTTCAGCTAACTGAAGTTTCGTTGCATTCCACTGCTGTGTTCAACTGACCTATTCTATTAAGCATAGATAGCAGTGCGTGTTATCGATATACGAAAATGTTGATACTCGATTCCAATTGTTGAATGATCGACTTCCACTTACGACCTCGTCAATTTTGCTCTGCACGTGGGGACCATTGCATTCACAGCATCGCGTTTTCGGTATCACTTTTCTTAGATACGGTTGCTTGGCCAAACCGTTTTCACTAACCAGTTTTCACTTTTGGTGATGTGCGAATCTGGCTCAGTTCATTCGTTTTTAAAGCACATCCGTTTTTCCTCTCTACCTAAGGTCAAATTTGTTCGGACCGTCGTTTCGGCAATCATTAGATAAATGTACTTATTTCACATCCAAAAACTAGTGCAAAACACTCATTTGACTTGCACCAGTAGTGCGTAGTTAAACAGCACTTCAGGTTAAATCCTGAAAGACAAGGTCTATAGCTCAAACTCGTTAAGAAACAAATAATTTCTCCATCTGTTTGATCGCAGATATCTTAAAAACTCACAGGTGCGCTACCAGCTACAATGCACGAAGTTGTCCACCCAACCTACATAAGAATTTTGGTTATGAGAAATGGTGCGCTAATAACCACAAATCCTTTCTTGTGAAAGATAGGAATGAAATGTCCGTCAACCGATATAAAAATCGTACTGTATCACCCTAATATAATACACGTAACATTCAGACCATAATGGGAAACAGCATGTGCCGAGCGATTTGGAGATTGTCGCATTGATTAAGCTGAGTCACTTGTGATGTCACGCATTCTACTACGGATGTGGACAAACTAAACCTCCATTTTGTGACTAGGGAGTTATTCAGTCTTGGAGGACACACTTTTGTGTTGCAAATGCCCTCAGATAACCCAACTTCTATGAATAGCTTGGAAGTACACAGCCGGAAATTGTACTAATCATTCGATCTTCATAAACTGTTTCTTATTGTCCTCATATTCCATTAGTGAGCAAAAGGATTACGTGATCGCTTTGAAAGCTGGGAGTCGTTGGTTCACATCCGCGTTGAAGCTAGCGACCTCGACTGCTGGTGGTCAGCTAGCAACGAAGCATCAGTCCGGTATTCCGCGTACTGCTGAATCCTCTCTCGTCGTCAAGAAGTGTGATGATTGCATGGGACTGCCTTCAGTCCAATTTCACATGGTGTGCTCAAAGCGATACAAGGCAACCGACAACTAGCGAAGCGCAAGTCAAAATTAGATTAACTGGCAATTATCGACTAGTTGTTTGCAATGAGGCTGGACCTTACCGTGGTGCGATGGTTTATGTGCCTCTATGATCCATTGAGCTATACTGGGTGGTGCATTTTTGCACCTTCAGAGCCACTCATACCAGATTGGTCAATGGTTAGAGGCCAGACAAACTCAGTCTCCTGGTCCTCCAGGTTGGGGGTTGGAATGAGGGTGGTTCCTTATTCCTTAAAACGGCATCCTTGTAGCCCAATGCCAAACCCGCTACCTTGCGGACAGGTTTTTGAACCAAAGGCTTTGGTTGAGAACCATAATCGTTCTCCTGTCTAGGCCAAGGCAACCTGACAGTATCATGCCCACGCAATGCAATGATTCACACTTCAAACAAATTTCTGATGCTCTGGCCACCGCAGAGGATAATCAACGGTGCCCTATCTGCTGCATCGGGCAGGGTGGATAGGGGTTTGGATGCTACTGCTCAAGACTTCCCATCTTCTTATTCCCACTCTTGCGCTATTTCACCCTTATCGTCCCGTTCCAGCTTCACTTTTATCCCCCATGTTTTCAACCCCCCAGTCCTCGGCCCTCCGCCACCTTGCTTCAATAGTCTCTTATTTTCTAGTTTCAACTCACATTTGAACGCGGAGGGTCATTCCTGCCCTGTCAACAGGCCCATGTCCGACCCAGCGGCCTATTCCAGTTCATCGGCTTCCATTTGGAGCCCTCGATCTTCCTTCAGATTGGCATGCCTCAATGTTCGCACATTACTACAGATCGGTCAACAGGCAGCACTTGCCCGAACATTGGAGACCCTATCGATTGATATCTGCTGCTTATTGGTGACCCGCCTGCAACACTCGAGCTCTGTAGTCACTCTGCGATCCCCTTCAGGTGACACTAGCCGCACTTTCTCATTGCGCCTATCCGGTGACGATGCAGCTTCGAGCACCGGCCAAGTCGGTGTTGTTATTGCCTGAGTCCCCGGGCTGAAGCTACTCTGGTTGACTGGATTCCAATCAGTAGCCGGATGTGTGCGGTCCGATTTGCTGGCTCGTTCAAAACTTCGAAGTCGCGTGGGACTAACAGGTGTCTATTCGTTATCGCTGCCTATGCACCAACAAACACTAGCGAGGACTCGGTAAAAGACGACTTCTCTCGTCAACTGAACGAGCTCCTTAGCCACAGAAGAAGCTCGGACACTGTAGTGCTGGCTGGGGATCTGAAAGCTCATGTTGGAAATTTATCCACAGATGAGCTGCATCTGAGCGGCCAACTTGGTGTAGGCTCCCGTAATGATAACGGTGAGCGGTTACTTCATTTGTGTGAGGATGCTCGCTTATTTCTTACGAGCACTAATTTCAGACAAACAACCCGCCGGAGGGTGACTTGGCGCCCACCAGCCTCGAACCAGCCTTGGACGCAGATCGATCACATTGCTATTAGTTACCGCTGGAGAGGCTGCCTCCAGAATTGTCGCTCGGTTTGGAGCACAGATGTTGACACCGATCATGCACTTGTATGTGCTGACGTGCGGATGCTTTTTGGCGAACGCCCACGACGACGTTGTGAGCGCATTGACAATAGCTAACTGGCGAAGCCAGCTGTGCTGAATTCCTATCAAAGTACGCTGTCATGCGAGTTGGATAAACGCTCACTGGATGCAATTGAAGCTCACTGGTCTCATATTCACCAGACCTTACTAGCAGCGGGCAAATCCTCATGTGGTATGTCTAAAAGCCAACATGGATATTGGGTCTATTCGCGGTCTCTGGAACTTATCGATGCTCGCCGGCATATCCCGGCTGGAAGCGAACACAATGAAACTCGCAAACAGCTCCGGGCAAAACTCCGTGCTAGCCTGAGGAGAGACCGCAAATCTTGGTGGTCTCATCGTGTATCAGAGATGGAAGTGGCCGCTGCCCTTGGCAACCATCGTAAGTTATTCCGTCTGATACGGGAAACGGGCAGCAGGAAACCTGGTGTTAGTGAAACAATTGGTGATTAGAGTGGACAGCCTATCCACAATTTGTCAAAACGTTTGGAGCGTTGGGCTGAGCACTTTGAAAAGCAATTTAATCGGCTAGAATTGTTCGCTTCGCCGGTCACTGATGGCCCTGCTCCGTGGGCTGTCCCTTTGGATCCACCCTCTTGCTCAGAAGTCGAACGTGAGATGGGACTGTTGAAGTTGAACAAAGCCGCGGGACCAGATGACCTTACTCCAGCCCTCTTCAAATTCGGGGGATCTGCTCTTGTGGATGATTTATACAAGTTACTATTCAAACTGTGGGAGCAGAAAACTGTCCCAACCGATTGGAGCCGCTCCGTCATAGTCCCAGTTTTCAAGGGAGGCTCACGTTCGGAATGCGGCAACCATAGAGGAATCAGTCTGATCTCCATCGTCTCCAAATTGCTTGCCTATGTCATCTTTCACAGACTGACTGGCACGCGTGAAAGCCAGATTCGTGAAGAGCAAGTCGAGTTTCGTCGAGGTCGTGGCTGCATTGACCACATCACCTTGCGTCAGTTGTTGGAGCACCGTCACATATATTGGCGGCCCAACGTTGTCTTGTTCCTCGATATCAATGGTGCATTCGATTCGGTGGATAGACGTGCACTTTGGGACTGTCTAATCAAGAAGGGTGTACCTGAGAAATATGTGAATATTATCCGAGCATTAAATGCACGTATCTCGAGCAGAGTGAGGGCTTACGGCAAGTTGTCGTCGCCCTTTAATATCTCCAGCGGCGTGAGACAAGGATGCCCGCTGTCACCTTTCCTCTTCAACTTCGCTGTTGACAAAGTCATGGAGATCGCGTTCACAGGACACGACTTAGAAGGTATGGATCTGCTCGCAGGAGAACGACTTCTTGACTTGGAGTATGCTGATGATATTATCCTAATCTGTGACAGCTCACGAACGTGTCAAGCCGCACTGGACAGATTAGCACTAGCTCTCCGTCACTTCGGGCTTTGCTTCGCACCCTCGAAATGCAAAGCGTTTCTCCAAGATTGGTCTGGACCACCTCCTATGCTGACCCTTGGTGGGGATCAGCTAGAAGTCGTTCAAAAATTAAACTACCTGGGAAGTTGTATCAGCGCCCGTGGGATTGAAGATGAGATCACGAACCGTATAGCAAAACTCGTGGCGCTTTTGCTAACCTTCGCCACTTATGGCGCCGGCGCGATATCACTCTTGCCCTGAAGGGTAGAGTGTACAATGCAGCGGTGGGTTCGACCCTACTGTACGGTTGTGAAACCTGGCCGCTTAAAGGAGCGACCACCGGTGCCTTCGTAATTTAGCTCACATTTGGTGGGAACACCGGTTGAGCCACGAGCGTGTTCGACGCCTTGTTTACGGCGCAGGAAAAAAATGAACCGCTCAGCACCGTCATTTCACGGACCGGGCTCCGATGTCTCGGTCACATGTTACGCATGCCAGCCCACCGACTACCGCGACGTGCGTAGTTTGCGCGCCGGGGGTGTGAATGGAAGATGAGGAGGGGTGGCCAAGCGATGACTTGGTCCAGAGGAATGAAGGCCCTCACTTCTGAGCTGGCCTCGGTTGGGGCGTCTCTGCTCCCTGGTTGGGATTCGAAAGACGATGAGCACGTTTGGTTGGACACACTTGCTGATATGGCAAGGAGCCGACCTCAGTGGCGTTCGTGTTGTGAGTTTCTTTGTCTCACCCCACCCCTCTTAGCCTCCCCCTGCAACCATGATCTGATTAGTTAGCCTTATATAATTTTGCATAGTAATTTATTTTGATGTACAGTAGCCCGCTGGTAGCTTACCGGAACGATGCCCATCCGTTACTGGAAGCTCAGCCGGCTTGCACCAGTTGCATTTTTCTCATTTTTTCTGTGTTTTGCGGCACAGTAGCTGAGGTGTTCCCTACCTCTAGCTAACGTGTATGATGACGATGATGCTTGCAATTTGATTGCTGTGTGGAGTTGTAGAAGCTGTTCCTTGGAAGGATGTTGGCCCAGATGCAAGTAGATGGCCCCAACAGTTTGCGTATCTCAGTTCAAGGTCCACTTTAGATGCATTAACATGCCTTGTAGATAAGGTGCATTTATCACTGGATACTACGACAAAACCATCCACATCTTCCTCCTGGACTATAGCAACTCCTTCAACTGCGTCAACCGTGAACGGCTGTAGCGGGATGTGCTTTACTCTTGAGTTCAATCTTCTGCTTTTCCCTCCAATGATCGATAGTTTTCTGGAGAAAAACAATTCACCACTCAATGAATTCCGGTGTACCACTGGAAAGATTTCCTTTCCCACTTTAAATTTTCACTTAAGTAAATTCAATCATTTCCCCTAATGAACCCATCTGGTAGAAGTAGGCAGAAAGCAACATCTTGGATTATATCGTTGAAACACAGAGACATGGGCCAGGTTAGAAAACCTTCTAGATATCCACAATTTGATTCAAACCTTGCTACCTAACGTTAAATAAGTCTACAAAAATTTTCCATTTTTCCTGTTTAAAGAAACTCGGTACCGGCAGTTCTAACAAACATTCACCAATGGTAAAAGTGTGAAACAGTTCAGTGAAACATCTATATCGATGTAGCGACATTTAAAAGTCGGAAAAGCTTGACGTTAATGCATTCAACATTGTTGGCTCCCACAATATATTAGATACAAAATTAATCTTTGATTCTAGTGAGTCTCTTCATAGAGAGTTGTCCGAATGCTTATCGATTTCCTAGATCAGCCAGATGCATAACTATGCTTGCCGGTACACTGTTCCCAGTTGTTCCCTTAATTTTTGTGTCTCTGACTGATCAATATATTACCAAGCAATAATAGGTTGATGCATTACTTCAACGACATTTGGCCTGTTATTGTATTTTTAACAACCGCTGTTTGATACCTATCCTCCGGTGATATTTCACTAGCTTCCCATATTTAGAGCATGGAAGTTGCTACTGAATATTCACTCCTTGCAGGTTCATAAAGCACATTCCTGACCTAAAATATTGATGTGATAATCGACGCTACAACATATCTAGAACGTGATATCGTAAAAGCCAGCTGGGTTATGCTAACAATCCCATTAAATAATCCATTAGGAATGGGTAGGACCCCACAGAAACTTTGCATTCTTTAACCACTGAAATCAAAAGGTCTACATAAACGGAACTGAATGGGTAGATTTTGTGTTGCAAATGTTCTACGTTTTAGCTGACAATTGTTTCCAACACGGCATATTTTATGGTAACAATATTTATCATTTCTTCAATAGTAGTATTTAGTTTCCTTGATGCGGACGTATAGTAAATGGAATACTATAGAGCTGAGGGCTGTCGCTAATCAAAAATGGGTTATCATTTGTTGTCTAACTCGACGTTAACTTGCTTTGCAAACTAGATGATAAACGAACTCCTCTTCGCACTTGCAACAGTGTAGCCGCATTTGAAAGCCGTTTATTGTCACGGTGACAACCTACTATTATTGACCTACGCTCTAAAGCAGTTAGATCAGGCACTCCCACAGTTCTACGTATTTTTATTTATTTGGAACGCCTCAAAAGTGTCTATGAATGAGAAATAATTTTCGTCCACAGCTCATGCATCGAGCAGTTAATCGTCAAGTCCCCTAGTCTCACGAAGGCCACTTCGATCTAGAATCCTCCTTGTAAGACACAACTTCGATTGGGATGTTGGAAACTTGTAAGCACTAGCCTTCAGAGTAAAACAAATTCGGAAGGGAACTAGGATGGAATCAAAACGTATGTCAAAAAGCAGTATGGAAATACCCTAGCAAAATCCGTTTAGTGCGAAAACAACCTAGTCTTCACGGCAGAAGCAAATGCGGGGTAAATTACTGTGTTTACGAATGTGTACACGGAAGAGAGCGGCCAGATTTGCCAAATAGAGTGACTTAGGCATTTGTACAGCACCACATAGTCTCATGAAATGGTGTGAGGCGTGTGGACATGCTAAAGCTTGTCATGCAGAAGTGTGTGGATAGGGATGGGCAAGAATGTCAAAATCGAGTTTAACAGCTGTTTGCAGGACGTGATCGCTGTAAGCACAATATGTGACCATGAAGAGAGAGAAGAAAGACCAGCGCTTGGGTACCTACTTAGAAACGTCCAAACAGGATGCGAAACGGGTTTAGTGGATTTTACCGATTCCACTGCGGTTCTTCCGAGAGAAAAGCCAATACCCAAGCAATGGCTTTATAGACATTTTGACGTTTACAGTCCCAATATTCTTGGGGAAATGATACCTCTTCCATTTTTATTGTGAATACGGCGCGAACCCGATGAAGCTTCAAGCAAATCATGCAATCCATCCGTTCCGAAAAGATTACTCCTCACATCCTAGGTTTTCTCATTCGCAAGTTGCAAAGATTATCCTTAATTATCCGATAAGCTCTCAAAATCCAGTCCGCTGAAACGACCTAACTGTATTCTCTCGGTGGTTTGGATTCTGTTTTGAAAGCAATCAAAACAGTTGTAATTTTTAGCTGTACTTCGATAGATGCTGTAAGTCGGAATATATATTATAGTCAGAAACAGACAGGTCCTCAACTATTTCTCATTCTTTCCTTCATAATTAATTTAGCATATCACGCCAGATCATCAGCAAGCTTTTCGGATTTCTCGTTCATTCTATTGGAAGCCAAGGAAGCGTATCCTTTCCACAAGATTTCAGTCTATGACAGAGTAATTAACAACGAGAACGCTATCATAGAGATAGCAGGAGACATAAGGACAATTTGCGCTTGTTATTTAGGTGCATCAGTATTAAATGGTCGGATCCCATTTTTGAGTATGTTAGTAAAACCATCTGTAGCAGCGTTCATAGACTGGAACCCTAAAACCAGTATGTCTTGATAACATACATCCAGTGGAGCAGTGCACGTGGTCACAACCAGTTCAGCCAACGTTACTGCAGCTGTCGGTTACATCGTATGTGCAACGTGGCAAATTTCATGGCACGCTGTAAACGAAGATACCGTAAAACCAACGTAAGATGATCACGCAGAGGATTAGATTAATGTGGTCAACTTAGAGAAGTGGTCAACCTACAGTGGTATAGATCCATGATATTTACATAGTGCACGTCCAAGCAACGGAAAAATTAAGGGTGAAAAAAGTGAGGTGGTCAGAACATAGAGGTGGTCAACTTCACAGATATTGCTTCTTTGTAAAGTAAAAAACACTATACTATAGGAAGGTTATAAGCTGAACTCGATGCATTCATGTTAAAGCATAGCTAAACCTTAAAGGGTACTTAAGATGAGAGAACGCTGCAATACATGTCGTCAGAAATACCCATGCCTGACAGCCCTTTTGTCAGATAATAGCGCCTAGCATTTGATTTCTAAACTACAAAACCCCTTGACACTTTAGATATATTTAAGATGTGCAAGCCAAACAGAATGCTGCATAACGTTTTCTGCCATTCCAAACCTTACGGTTCGCTTCAGCATAGATTCTGTACGGACAGTCACGTGGAACGATTTCGTATTGAAGGAGTGCAATTACTTTGTCGTTCTTCCTACACACTGAAACGGCTATCAATAGTTTGCACATACAATTGAGCGGTTGCTTGTTTAATAGAGGCTACCTCTTCCCTTGAGTCTCCTTTACATTTGTATGCACAAAAATCGTTTTCAAGTGGTTTGCGAATGAGTAGAGGGATAAACAGAGTGGTTTGTTTTATCTTTAAGCCCCTACATTCTCTAGTCTAGTTATGCGGTCAGGTGCCTACATCCATTGAAATGTAACGATGTTCTGCGCTTCTGCACAATGTATCCTAGCAACCGCATCGTGAGACTTAAAAGGCAGGTGTGACAATAACATATCCTTGCGTGATTCAAACGCTTGAGAAGCAGTGTGTCTTTTCGAAACCAACCGGAACCACGAAGTCCGTGGTTGTCCCGCCACACTGAATTAGCTGGCACACTGGAGCCCGCAGGTTGTATTCATGCTGATACGATCAGTACGTGACTTTTCACCGCCTCGGGTAAAGCGTAAAATCATAGCGGTTTTACCACCTGATTCCCAGGCTTAATGCGGGTGCAGATCAACCAGGAGTATCTCGAAAACCAACCGCCTATACTGCACGAATTTCATTGTGTAGTAACTATCGTTCTGTCTTTCATAACAACCTGGCCAAATAAGCGGGCTGATAATTCACGGTAAGTTTGGATTGTGAGGACGTTCTACAGGTTGATGCCTGCCTACATCAGATGTGATACCGTCTTTACTACGGACTATCTTTAAGCGCCGTTACTGGTTGCTATGGTGTCTAGTTGAACGTGTAGGTGGAATCTGTATTTGCATTCCGAAAAGGGCTTAGCACTAAGATGGGTGGAAAAATGCAAAATCGTCACTTCTTATTTCTTAGTTTGATGACCTAACCAATAAAGGAAGAAGCTGATGGAAGTCAAGGATTAACAATTTAACAACTATTTAAAACGTACGGAATGATTGTGTTTCATCTTTGCGGCCACGCTGACCAATTACTTAAAGATCGTTAAAGTCTTCCGATAATATACCGTAAGCCGCAACTGTATCCCATATACAATAAAAATATATCTGCTTCACTGGTTATTTTAAATTGCCTCTTGTCGGGACATCCCTTTAAGTCAATGAATATCTGCGACCATATTTGGATATCATCAAAAGTAAGTGCATGAAAATTTCTTTAAGGATAGGGAAAAATGACATTACAAAATACAATCTTCATTTAAGCGCACAGTTTCAGCTAACTGAAGTTTTGTTACATTGCACTGCTGTGTTCCATTGAGCTATTCTATTATGGATACATGGCAAAGCAAGATTTCGAGATACGCAAACGTTCATCCTTGATTCCTTTTGATGAATGATTGACTGCTTTGAATCTACTCAAGTTTGACCTACAAGACGTCTACTCACATCAAAATCACGGTGAGGTTTTCCATTTCGTGTCTTACTGTGCCTCTCATCTGAACTATGGGCACAACTTCCTGTATTGCCACTTTTGTTAATGCGCGAATCCCGTTCAAATCATTCAGTTTAAAGGGGTTATTGTCTAGCAATTTTCGCAGCGTCCACTGACATTCCACTGCATACTTTGGGGATGCTCAATTTCACTTCCTGCGCACTACAGCTGTAGAGTGACATAGTTCCACAAGATTTCTTTGTAAGTGGATGCACACCAATGTAAAGCGTTAGTTCTCTTAAAAAATCAACATACCCGTCAAAAAGTCAACGAAGTAAGGCGCACCTCGCTGCGTGGACAGACAGCATCACCGGCCGTGAGGTCACTGACGACATCATTCTCCGCACTGATTGGTCGTGGTACGTTAAACGGATGTAACGACGGTCATTAAAGCTACCCACAGCCATCGCGTTATTTTGCTGCATTAGCAATGCAAAGCGACCACCCTGTTCAACTGCAGTCCCCTATCATGCCTACGGACCAGCGCATGATTCTTATGCGGCATTTTGGTGAGTGTAGAAACGGCTCGTCGCTACAACCCTACCAACTGCGCAATGAGGTCGCTCAAAGCGCGGTAGGTGCGCCGACTAGTTAAGGTATTTGACTGAACTTTGAGTGTGTGCGACGAGAATCAAACCGGTAGGTTTCGTACAGCCATGAATGACATGTACGCTTACGTTGTTTTTGATGAGATAGCCTGAAATGGTGATGTAAGCATTCGGAAAATATCGCAGCACGCTGCTCTCACATGATCTTCTGTGCATCGTATACTGAACGAACAAAAATTCCGGAGGTATCGTACACTGCAGGTTCAAGTTCTTAAGCCAGGCGATTGTGAGAACCGTATGGAATTTCCCCGATGGTAGCTGGGTATCATGGACGTGCACTCAATCATGTTTGCGGATAAGACACGTTTCAGTCAACCCATTCAGCACGTACGGTAATTGATTACTTTCACAAAACCTTCCGTAATCGCCGGATCGGTAGTGGGGTAACTACTGATTGGCCTGCATAGTCTCATGATGTGAAGTCTCTGGATTTCTTCCTATGGGGTATTGAAATGCCGAGCGTATAAAACCAGGATAACTTGTCTAGAGGAAGCGAAACAGAACATCTTTAACGAATGCCACGATATGTTAGTGAACACTGCAGAAAGTGCTAGCCAATCGCATCCGGCGAGTATTGGTCTGCAAGCAGGACAACAGCAGTCACTTTAAACCTCTACTTCGTTGACTTTTATGACAGGCACGTTTATTTACTAACAGAAAAAACGCTTTACAATTGTTGGCAACCTCCTACAAATTTTGCAGCTGCAGGCCACAGGAAGTGAAACTAAGCATCGTCAGAGAATGTCCCTGTAAATCCGTGGACAATTCGGAGAAATTGCTAGCTGATAGCTTTGGGCGATACTGCTCTGCAATATACACGACGGTGATCATTTTGAACATCGATACTTGACTTGTAAGCTCTTGGAACATACTTGGTGTACGTTTATGTATAATGCATAACGTTTGGTTTCACTAGCACATTGTTATGGTGGGTAATGATACACATATTTCGGCGGGGTTGCATGAACGCTACGAGCAGAGAACAAAATAATTACTTGAGAAACGAGCGTTCGCTCAATTGCCGACAGGGTGCAGGCGTTGCTGTTGAGGTTAACTTGACGGCGGTGGAAGAAACCGTTGAAGATCACAAGGCTGCGTTATGCTCTTCTTGCAAGCCAGGGTCCCGTAATCCCGTTGCCCATATGGTATTAAACTCGTGTTTGCCAAGTAACGCAATTATTATTACCGTCATTCCTCTGTCTATCATGGTTCATCAGTGATAAGGGAACTGCCGCTGGCCAATTACGTAAAAGTACAAGATAAAGATATTTTCATCACCGATTAACGTTAGCTACTTCGGCAATTCGCTTCATCCGTTATAGGTTTAATACGGCTTACCTGCACATTATGAACAGACGGTGCGGCATTATCGTATGGAGTTGTTCGGCCACCGGTGGATGGATCGCGGAGGTCCCGAAGATTCGCCTGCCCGGTCACCACGTTTGAATCCTTTTTATTTCTTCCTACGGAGTTACTTGAAAAGAAGAGCCTACAGGAAAACACCTACACTATTGAAACAACGAAAAGGTAGTAGTGTGCACGTATATTGCGCCATCAACACTGGAACGGTGCAAAAGGTTGTGGACTATTTTCTCCATGGATTTCCGCAATACCAGCAGAACGCCAGCGGGCACGTTCAGCATCTTTGTCATTGACGGACATATCACTGTTGTATGCTGTTCATGTTAATATATGTATTCACCGTTATCACTGCTTTCTCGACTAAATTTGTACACGGGTAAATGGTCTCGTAGGGGCTTCGGACCGGAATGAATTCAACACGCAAAACGGATTCGACAGGGCTTACACTGACCACTTCTATGCAACTTGCTTCGTAAGGCCAACACTTGCTTTTCATGCTTATGCCTAAGGAATACGTGGAGGATGTAAACGAGATAGCAATATGAGAACATCCTACGCCGTTTCGTATTTTTATCGTGTTCGTCGGCGTATAGATTCCGGACACTAAAAAGGAAAGAAAGATACTCCAACCACTATTCAATAAGAATACAGGCTAGGAAAGCGGGTTTTATCGATCCTTATGAATTTGATGTTTGGAGTTTGCAGTACAACGTGTCAGCAATGTTATCAAATGGATAACGGATCTGTGGTATAGAGATTGCATGAAAACCCACATGAGTGTGCCGCGGTCTCACCACTTTTCATTCATCTTTTCGAGCCGATGAACTTCACGTTTTGTGCAATACGCGATTCTCTGAATCCGCGAGGATTAGCTATTGCTTAGAAATGCAGCTTCGCACTTCCGTGCTAATGTAATACCGCCTCAGTAGTGAACATGTTGGAATAAATGCTCATGGACTCGCCTGAAACAAATTGGGTAGCATAATCACATTGTTTCCTATAACAGCGATCAACACTACGACGGGGGAATGGGCTATGCTGCAGCGAGTAGTCGTTAGGAGGCTTAGCTTTTTAAGGCTCCCTTCTCAAAACGTCACATTTCATATTTGAAAGGTCTAATTGCTAGGGATGTCTATTTTGCTATGATAGGTTGTTCAAATTAACTTTCAGTCACAAAGGCGTTGCCTATAAAGCTTTTGTCATTAGCTGGGATAACACTAACACCTGTTGCACACTCCTTGTTCAGGCCATTTACGCCTGTCCGAGCACAACCACAATTCCACCGCAGTAGTCCGGTAATGTGGCGCTGCTGTTTCGGTTTTGCACGCTTGCTCCGTTCCAACTAGCCCGACACACTGTATATATCTGTCGATGAACTTGCCCTGTGTCTTGCCGTGTGTTGACTCCAACTCAACCATCCGCGCCTGATCCAGCGTTTTCACGATGGACGACAATGGCAAGGGCACATGTACTCACATGCATGCATACGGTCTTTCTACACCCATGTGACCGGGTGAGACATTTGGAGATTGACCAATATATACTGTTGGACAGTTGGCAATTTAGTGTTCTTTACCTCACACTGGAAGAAGTGACCTTTTGTCCCGCCTTAACAGAGTAGAGGGACCAGACTTTTGGGACACGATTTAGATGCTGGGGAACAGATTCACAAAATCATTTTATATAAATATACTAGACGCTGCTGTCGCAGATGAAGTACTTAATAGCGATTTAGCCGGAACCATGTGTTGATAATCAGCCAGCTCATATAAAGCAGGACAACCAACGGAAACGTCTAATTTGTAAACGGATTTATAAGACTGTGTGCATGCGTATTGTTGCTAACAAATGCTTATAACATAATGTCATGGATGAAACTTCCAAATGACAGACTCGGCTCAATGATGAAAGGTTCATGACGTTGTCGTTCAATCCCATTATCGTTTAATTTTACCTACGAGGTTAGCTCTCATTTAAAATGGCTCTGTGCAGTGTAAAATGCAGTCTCCACCTTCCGCTTTAGCTAATCAAAGAAATTTTATGGTTTTGGGATATAAGTAAAATCCGCAGTGTGTATTTCGAGTTCACTGCGCATAAGGGTTGAGTTGTTTCTGATTTTGAATAAGAGCGCTGCACGAATCGCAGTGCACCCGTTGAACTTCCTAAATGCACTGGCACACAACAACTTTTGCTGTCCGGAGCGGTGGGAAATGTTTCGCCCTGAATGAGGGCCGAAACTCTCTCGAACGCCAAGCGACCGGCTCAGAGTAGTTGCACATTAGTTTTCGATGAAGTCGATAGTCTATTTGGAAGCTGTTGCAAACGCAGCGAAGGTGACCACAATAGGACAATTAAGGGTATTGCTGGAAAGAACTACGCACAGGTATGACACATGGCGCAAATGTGTTGCTGGTCATGGAGACTGACACTAAAATATTCGACCCTCAGCTTATCCGGGTATTTTGCCCTTTAAATTTGGTAAGGAATGCTGGACAAGCCTAAAAGTGCTGCCCGGGCGAAACCGATTCTCCCCCGCCCCCTTGATACTGCTGCGCATCACAGCCAAATTCAATTGCAGAGACACCACAACATGGTCAATCACTTCGTACTATTCGAATTTATTAGCTTAGCGATTTTTACAAGTAATTTTGCACGCTGATTTGCGATCTTTCACCTTACAGATCTTGACTGCTCTGTGTTATATCCTGCTTCATCATCCATTGCCATAATTGTTGAAGCATTTAGGGTAACACTCTCAGGCGTTAATCCAATAGATCGCCCACTAAAATCCACTGCAGTAAATTTTCCCGTATATTCGTCTTCTGATGATCCAGTAAGGCAATTGTTGCTTTTTTAATACGTTCCTCTGAACAAGTGATAGCAATGCCCTGATAAATGGTATCGAGAATGAGTTATTAAATGCTAAAAGGTGCCCAATCAAAACTATAAACTAAGCAACCGGTTTTTATTCGCTATGTGCTTAACAGGTAAAGCCAGCAACACTACGAATCGAAAACTGAGCTAAAGGTTTTATTTATTCTGAATACATTATTTTTAATTTAGGACTACTGCTTTCTTCAAAACATTTTGCCGTCAACCTCATACACCGATCAGTCAGCCAAATGTAAACGCTCTATACTAGTAATAAAATATTGAAGAATATATTGGATTACCTGAAGTATTTAAAATAAAGAGATAGCCATCCTACTACTGCATGAACTTCGCCATGATAGGTGAGAGTTTGTATATAATATATACTCCAAGCGCTTCGGGCAACATTGCAGTGAGACAGTGTTTGCATGCATAATGTTTGCAGTATTTTTCTTCTCATAGAGTGCGATCTGATCCAAAAGCAACTATGGAATAGCTGTTTATTTGATAAAAACTTCCAGCTACTGGTTATATCCATCAATTATTATCATTCCAAAGCATAGAATATTTCTGGATGTCGCTTTCTGTCAACTTTTGCACGAACTCCGCCGTTTTCGCCGGTGCCAGTCTATCACTGTTGAGAAATGAATTAACCTTAGTGTCAAATTTGTTCTGATGCTAAGAAAACATCCCACATTGTTAATGGCGGAGAACATGCAGTTCGATTAAGGGCTGTGGCACTTAGTAATTATGCATTGCAACAGCTTTCTTTTTCGTGGCACGAGAGCAAACTTTTACCCCACAAATCGGAACAATCATTACTCACAAGCTAAAAGTCATTCCACAATTCTCTTTATAATAACAGCGATCACCTATTAGCATACTTGTTATGCACTGTAGCAATACAGCTGTAGACGTCAAAGCATATGAACTTTGAATGGCTTGAGCGTGCTTTCCTCACTTAGACGTTGGAGTTCATAATTATCAGTATTATGATTTCCTTTATGGTTTTGAGTCGGATGCAGAAGTCATATTCCATCGACCATAATAACACTGCTTGAATAGATGAGTTATTGACCAAACCGTTCCGAAATATCAGTTCATTCACTTATTCTTCGTGGTCTAATGAAACGTTAGAAAATAGGATAGTGCAAATTTTCCTGTTGTTATATCGCATGTATAATATGGCTTTTTCTCGCCAAACATGCACAACGCAGGACTCAGCTTTAGGCTCTTTCTTACTGTAGCATATATATATATATATATAATAAATTCCTAACATGGTAATGTATTTGTCCATGCCACGGATTAACACTGTGCATTTTCCCTTCATACACTATCAGTCCCGTCCATTTCCTAAGCGCCAAGCCCACAAACACTTTGCGAACTCGCTCCATTGCACTGAATTTTCTCTACCGCTTTAATTTCCCCTTCCCTTTAGACTGAAGATAGAGGTCGGTGCTGTCGCAAACCTAGGTCCTTCAGGGACATACGGCTTAATCAATAAAGCAAGCTCAACGGAAGTGACAGCATGATTACTTTGTAGAAGCCTTGATGTAAATAACTAGGTCAGTTCCATAACTAACGAGGTTGCCATCTGCATGAAATTTTTCTTTTGAATCAGTCAAACAAACCCACTCCAGCGCTGTCAAATACGAACCAATCAGCGTATAGGCGAAGCTGAGTAGGCGTCCAATCATCTGCTTCGTTTGCTTGGGGCAAGCTGGCCGCTGGGTTCGTCATGTAAGTCTGTACCGTTCTTTTGCTTACATGATCGCATCACAGGTGTCACCCATGTATTTTACATCTGACAACGCCACTCATCCTATTCTCGCCGACGTTACACTTTTAGAACTTTGATTCTAATAGGATGATCATGTTAACCATTCTTTCTTCCCCTTTGGACTAGTGGCTGTTTCCTCTGTTTTTTGTGTCCTTAATGCACCACGTATTTTGGCGTCGGCAGGTCGTACATGCATTATCTCAAACGCACATTTTTGCTGCTTAGTATAAATATTAGGTGCCGTTATGTAACTTTGTTGAAAGCACAGGTTGTTGAGGTGCGTAACAAGCTATTCTTTTATCTGCTTTATAGTTAACATCATTTAGTTAACTTCAACTTCTCATTTGGATTAATATCGAGAAACGCGTTGATCAAGCACTCCCAACAGTTTCCGTCACTTATAGTTAGGGTCTCCAGGCATTTAGCAATATTCTCCTCGATTATAAGTGTAAGCGCGGAACTGTTTTGGCAGCTGCTGACCACACGGTTGACCTACTGCTATTACGCATTCAGAACTGGTCGATTTCTCAAAGGCAGATGAATAAGGCCTTTGACAGAACCCACACTGAGCACTTGACAAACAGTATCCATAGCCATGGATGTGGTCAAAATATATCGTTCATCTGACACTTGTCTATCCGCAGCTTGCTTGCTTACAGGAACTACGGGATATCTGATACCGAGACAAATTTTGCGCTCAATGGTGGACTTCAAGGTACATTAGTCTCATTAGTAAACTTCAAAGTGAACCTTTTTCACTGAGTGGAGCACATTCGTGAATTTTATAAGATTCAGGCTACATTGAGCCAACATTCTTCGGGCTACTGCAGAAAGGACCGGCTCCGAGGTGCAGCCTACTCGAACATCGACCGCGCTAACTGTCGTTTTCCGCGCAATCCCTGCCGTCTAATTCGTTTGCGAATCCAAGAGACTTGAATATAACTAACAAATAAATAATTAACTATGTATATTTACTGCTAACATTGGACCAGCTGATTTGAAAGATGCATTATAGCTTTCAAAAGAATAGCCACTTCGTATCCGACGATTTCCGGTGGAGTGCACAACCGCGACAGTAATGACCAGATGAGTTGTACGTTTTCAGTTGCAAGGGAACAGTTTATATTTGGACAAATCGTAGCGCAATGGGATAAGCTGTAAGCTGTATTGTACCCTGGTTACTTTTGATTCGGACCCTACCATTTATAGTGGTGAAAGTCAGGACATCTTGTTCACGGGTCATTTCAATTCTCTCTGTGGTCATATGCTCCACATGATTCTGACCTATTTCTTCTCAGATGGAACATTTTAAATTGACGTCTACAAATTCGCTCTTCCAATTGCTGAACAAAAGTCCCGACCTTGGCTGAGGTATCGCATCACGCACACCATTTTCTGGGGTACGTGAGTTAGCAGACTGTCTTTCTCTTCACAATCAATTATCTGATATCGTCAAAAACGGCAGCATGCTTTGGGAGATTCTTATGCACATCTACATCCGTCATTTGCTCGTTCATTTGAAATCGTCGAACAAAAGGAGAAAGGACTGGGTGATCTATATTGGTCTACAGGGTAACAGGTGATTTTTGTGTTCCTAGCGTGTAAGGGGACAAGAAGATGGAGCCGGTAGTTATAACTGATGCATGAGATCAACTTAACCAACAAACTGTCGATGGAGATTGATGAACATTCTCATGTGGGCACGCAACTTGGATCAAGAATATAATCATACTAATAATAATACACCTTGTTCCTCGTACTATGGGGAAATCTTGCTCACAAAAGAACGGATAGTATTTACATGTGCAACATCCTCATACATGCAGGGTTGTCAAAGGTTGAGCGCTAGCAGGGATGAATTAATTAAGTTTGGGAATACAATTTGGTGTTTACACTGTAGTTGCTTATCAAAACACGAGTATACTATTTTTTGATCTCAGTACAGCTCTGTGATACCATGGAGCTAGCTGGTTCATTAAAGAGAAACCAAGGGGAAAGGGGCTGAATTAATTATAGCCATAAACCGAAATTAGACGAATGGCACACCATCGTGTATAATAGTCTATAGCATACACATCAAGTTTGACTCAGCTACGAAAGAAGCGAGAACGTTAGAAACAATATATCATTATAGCTTCATATGAGTCTTCAAAGCTTCATCTGTGTTAGCGGCGAAATGTAACAGAGCATGCACCCAGAGATAGACTGCAACTCATATATATATTTTTTTCAGCTATACTACAAACGCTGTAAGCGGAAAGACATTCCCATGTGAACATACACTTTGGAGTGGTCATGTTTGCATGTCCTTCATGAATTAATGATCTTTTTTGAAAATTCTGGAAATACAGTAGCCCGAGGAGGCACATACTTATTGCTGGATAACTGCAGAGTAAGAGATACCCTGGGAAGGAATGCAATTCAATTAAAAATTTTCACAGCCATGCAGTAAACGTTTTAAGCAAGAAGACATGTTGTGGATAACCGAATTCATCGATGTTGTCCGCATATTTACAAAGTGCGTTACGTATGCGAAATATATTATTAAGTGCAAAATAACGACATCTTTTAGATTCATACGAGCAGAATCTTTTCACTTTTTCCACTAAAATCCACTAAGTTGCAGACCAACATCAACGCGCATTTATATGGTCAGAAATGGGATATGTTCTGAAGGAAGTGACGAACTTTCTATGCAATCCTGCATCCACTCCCTATGCATTGTGTAAACTGAGTTGTCAGAGGGGCTAATCACAATGATCCCGAACGCAACTCTAAGCGACTCGTTGGTAATATCACCGAAATCAGCTAGCCGCCGTTGCGTCGGGCAACAAACTCTTGAGATCTCATCACCATAACTGAGACCAGTTTGCACTCAGGGATTACGGATGCCGAGATCGCAATTCGTGGTATGTCCTTGTTCTGGCACCATCGTCCCAGCAGGGATGGCGGTGTTATCCTATACTTTCGTAACGACTTACAGTGTGAACCAATGGATGATCCAGAGACGCTGATCAACGATTCGTTATGATGCCGTTTGCGTCTCAGACCTAACGACAACTGCTTTGGGGCAGTCGTATATCGCTCCCCATCGTCCACTCCAGAGATGGCTTCTTACGTAATATCATCACTGACGAAATGCTTACTCCCAACTTACAGCCACGTTCTTATTTCCGGCGACTTCAACGTGCACTGCCTGGAAAACTCGGCATCCCCCTGCGAAACATACATGGCCGAACTGCGAAACCCTATCGCAATTATTCTCTTCTGCAGTCATGTCAGATTACCTACTGAGTACAGAGCTGATAACAAACCATCGATGCTTGACCTCGTCCTTATAAATGTGGAGCCCATGGTCCACAGGTCATGTATAGACACCCCACTGGGGTCAAGCGATCATATCACCATACTTTTTCACTATGTGGGTTGCGCTGAATATCCTGAGAAACACACAGAACAAACACTTACTATCATACACTACGACATCTTGAACAACATAGTTGAGATTACCGATTGGGAGTTCTTGAAAGTTGATTCAACTGATAGGGGCTGGATTTAGTTTGTTGGACGCTTCAGCAATCTAATCGCAACTGCTTCGAAAACAAAAAGGAGTAGCTACACTAATCCCTCCTCTTTCAACAGAAGTAGAACTTGCAAGCGCATGTCAAAAGGAAAGCAGCTTGGCACACTTATAGAGCTCGTCCTTGTCCCGAAACCTGGAGCGATTAGGTTACACAGCGCAACCATTGTAAATTGCTTGTGCGTGAGGACAAATTGAATCACAAACAAGATTTGGCCTGTCAATTTGCTTACAAAAACTCATATACATGCATGTTAACACTATCCGGAAAGTGAAGCTCCGTATCCCCTCACTCAACACGCCAGTCGGAGTGGGACAGAGTGAAGAAGAGGCAGCCAACACCCTACGAATGCAGTATGCCCAACCTTCCAAAGAGAACTCCGCCAGTGTTACGTACCCATATTCCTATCCCCAACTTCAACACTCACTAACATCGATTTTATTGCCACAGCTGTGGTGAACATACTTCTCTCACCTACGCATCCGGAATCTACTAGATTCACCTAAGGGCGCTGAAAGTAACAGCAACAACATTGGCCGGGCCATTATTGCATTTCTTCCAAATGTGCTTCGATAAACAAAGTGTGCCTATCATGTGGAAACATGGCGTAATCACTATAATTTTAAAGCGGTAATCTCTCGGAAAGTGCCAACTATCGCCCAGTGGTCCTACTCCCTGTGCTCTCAAATGTGATGGTGACAATCACTGCCGAGGCTTTAGTAGACTAGCTAGAAAGCCACCACGTCATAGCACCCGAGCAACATGGTTTCCGCCAGCATCGTTCATGCACTAACAACCTACTGATTGCACGCAGTAGTTGGGCGGAAGCGGCCGGTACATGCAGAAGGACAGACGTCATTTACTTCGACTTATCCAAAGGTTTCCACTGACTGGACCACCGCATTCTGCTTCACAAGCTCGAAGCCATGGAGTTGATGATTGAGTCCTTGGAGAGGGCTCAGGAATTTCCTGCAGGATCGACAACTGAAGGTAAGAGTTCGAAATGCGCTCTCTGATCCGATTTAGGTCAAATATGGAGTTAGAAAGGATCGGCAGTGGGGTCGCGTCTGTTTGTCGTGTTCATTAACGAGCATACACGTTTGATTACTTCAGATTTCTTGCTGTTCGCTGATCCTGTTGAGATGTGGCGGACTACCGCCGACCCAGCAGATCACGATGCATTTTAGCGAGACCTGGACAGAGCGTATGGGTGGTCACTCCACAATCTGCTCCAGTTACATTCGGAGAAGTGTAAGATGGTTCACATTCGCCAACAGCCGAACATCACATACCAGCTTGGAGATCATGTCCTGTAAGCAGTCACCCAGGAGCGCGACTTTGGGGTACTAGTTCAGGCTGATCTGGATTGCTCAGAACAATCTGAGAAGACTTCAAAGACCGGGAACCAAAAAGTTGGCCTGCTGCGGAGGGCATTTGGGCGGTTTGATCCCTCTGTCTCTTCACAGTTGCTTAACAACTACGTGCGGCCTCTTGTGGAATACGCAATCCAGATGTGGCAGTCGTGGCACAAACAACAGCTTGCAGTACTCGAGACTCCATAGCGACGAGCCACGAAGCAATTCAAATGCTTGTTCAATCTTCCTTTTCAAGTTAGGCCGAGAGCCCTAAAATTACACAGTGGCCGGTACCGGCGCCTACGTGGTCACCTTATTATGGCGTACCAGATTCTAACGAACCCCAACCACGTCTGCCGTCACCTGCTACAAGTGAGCCACAACACGAATTTGAGGGCCCACCAGTTTCAGTTAGCTACGCAGGACAGTCAGCTAGAATGTCGACGGAAGTTTTACTCTCTTCGTGTGTGTCAGCCTTGGAACGCCCTCCCAAATTACGTTGTTTCTGACCCCACTTCCTTTGTGTTTAAAGAACGCCTTGATGTTTCCCTAACCCACCTACACTTCGAGAAATGGTCTGTGTGTCGCGAAAGACGATACAATGCGAAGGCCGTTGTACTACCAGAATTAACCTACACGACTAGGTTTGGCTCTTTCTGCGTGCCTCTGTGTTAACATTGTGGTTAGTCCACCAAAACGATTTTCACTTTATCCCTTTGTTTGCAAGTTCAAGTTCAAGTGAGACTGAAACAGTAGGAAAATCCCGTGAATGTTCCGCCTTCGAAAATCTCGTTGATCCAACAGAAAATCCGGTGCATTGATTTGCCAATGGAAAGCCAAATCAACGCACACGATTCACACGAACAAGCAAACAATGCCCACGTGCCCTGCACTAGCAGTCCCCGCTGTGCCGGTCAAGCCTATCCACCATGTTGTGGTTTTCTTTTTGGCCATCCTACAGGACTTGATAAGCATCCGCCTTTTTGCTTGTAATATACACTTGTTCCATTGTGCTTTGTTCAGGCGTCAAATTTGTCCGGTGGAAACTGACCTATCTCCATTCGTGCTTAATCTGAGCTGCGGCAGTCATGTGCAGTTACAACACAGCAGTGAGACTAGACACTGTTTAAACTCCCTGGAAGACCAGCCCATTGATCCACCTTCGTAACCAGCAAAATTATAGGGAACTTGGAGCCTTCCGATATTTAGCAATTGGTCATATATGTTCAAAATGGTGTGAACCACCAATATTCCAAACCGAATATTGACCGTTACGTACACTTGGCAGTATCTAACTCCTGGGAAGAAGTACTCAAATTGCTGCCGATTAGGCGTTTGTAAGTTAGAACAGAATTCGCCCGCATTTGAAAGGCAGGCAGCTTTACCAAGCTTTTCAAATGCTGAAGTAACAGTTGCATTTAGCTCCCTGCTGTTTTCGAGGCGTTAGCTGCAGCGTCTGACCAGATATGCTGTTCTTGTTTGGTAACACAACTACCACCTCTTGATTAAATCGGCGGTCATTATGAGCATGGGCGTGAATCAAACCTCAACTGACCCATACAACAGTGATTAGCTGATGATAAATAGAATGGTTGCTTGAAGGTGTTGTTTTGATTGCACTCTACCAGTTCATCATCGTCCGCGTTTTTACCCTCAAAAAGGGTACGGAGATGATGGAAGGCTGTGAATATACTACTTCCATGCTTAGTAAAATGATCCATCACCGCTAGCTGTTAATTAACACGAGATTTCGTTTTTGGTAACTAGAATTTAACTAGTGGAGGGTTTCGGTGTGGCTCTCCTGTCCCTGCACTCCACGACCGACGGTTTCATCTTTGTTTAGACTCATCAGGTAGAGATAACTGAGCTAGGAGTGGAACTAGGGGCATAGTGCTTGGCGGCTATCGCCATGATCACTAGGCCATTGAATTCCGCGAACATTGTTTGACACAGCGGTTAGAAGTAGATTTTCGGGTTTTTTGGAGCACCCGCCGTGTGTCTTGGATTGCCACGCGCAATCTCACTAGCGGCGGCGGTTGACTTGGTAGTCAGCCTTTGCCAATACGGTGACTGGGACCGTCATCGAAGTGGAGGGTTTCGGTGTGGCTCTCTCCCATCCCTGCACTCTACGATCGACCGTTTCGTCTTTGTTTAGACTCATCAGGTAGAGATAGCTGAGCTAGGAGTGGAACTCGGGGCATAGCGCTTGGCGGCTCTAGCCATGATCACTAGGTTACTGAAACAACCCGAAAAACCCGAAATTAATTTGCAATCATTCATCATCATCATTAACAGCAGTACATGAGTCATTTTAACTGATACTTCGCTAGCATACAACAATGAAGACCTATGAAATAAAGAATAAGAAGAGGGAGAGAAGGGGGACTTACCTGAAAACCTTAATGCCCTAAGCAAACATTCAGGGTCAAGGCGCCTACACCTGGTGTAGACAACATACCGTCACAAACACCTGGCTGTCGTGCAAAATAAAGCTGCATCGGCGAGACAGCTTCCTTGGGGCTTTCAATGACATGCGTCATAATCAGCCATTATCCCGCAGATAACTCAGCACCAAACACACTGTAAACGGGAAATCCGGCTAGGAGACGGCAGCAGACGCGCCACTGATGTCTACTGCGAGCCATGTCCTGTAAAGTCTCGAGCCAAGCACAAGGCGAGTCACGTGGACTGCAGCCCGGAAGTCGACGGACCAACGGCACCCAGTTTGGTCGTCAGTGACTTCATTTTACGCTGCTAAGTCAACTTCTGTCCAACTTGAGTCTCGCGCCAACCTACACCTTGCAGACTAAACAAGGCCCTCCTAGGTAAGCGGTGACCCGGCATACGTAGCACGTGCCCGATCCAACACAACTTATTCAGTGCTATCTGTTGTTCTAGATTTATCATGATTATCACAACCTAGTACTCGAATACGCACATCATCGTTGCGGACACGCTGGTACCATCCGGCTCCAGAAATGCTTCGCAGACAACGATAATCAAAGACTTGAAGGCGCCTCAGATCTTCAGACCGAAGAGGCCAAGTCTCACTACCAAAGAGCAGAACGGCCATCAATGTGGCCTTGTATACACGGCTTTTCAGACGGAGGGAAACTCCCTTCTGTCGCCAAAGATGCCGCAGGTTCAAGAAGGTAGCTCTGGCTTTTGCAATGCGTGAGCTCACGTCAGTTGCTATACACCCATCATTGCTGATGTAGCTGCCAAGATGAATGATATGATCAACCACCTCGTGTTCCCAGTTAGCAAACGTCAAGGGGTCATTAAGTGGATAGTGGTCCTGCAGCAACACTTTGCACTTTGAACGTGCGAAGTGAATACTAAATAATGGGCCCACTGTGGACAGGCAATTCAAGGTTGATTGGGCTGCCCCAACATCGTCGAAAAGCAAGACGATATCGTCCGCATAATCAAGATCAACCAACCTTTCACCAGGCAGCACTTCAACGCCTACATCGTGAGATTGCGCAAGGGAACACTCTATGATAAAATCCACGACGAAAATGAACAAAAATGGGGAAATTGGACAGCGCTGACGAACGCCAATGTGGTCAGAAATCTATCCGATAGGACACCGTAGAACCTGACACGGCCTGTAGTGTCCTAGTATAGAGCACGAAGGATGTTCACTTATTAAGAGGGAACACCTTCTGCGCAAGGATTTCGAATGGAATGGATTGATCAACTGGAACGAACGTACACTTGAAATCGAGGAACACAGCTATTGTTGGTCTACATTATGCGTGGGGCTGCTGTAGCACCTGGCGCAGAATGAATATATGGTTTATACAGCAAAGTCCTGTGCGGAAACCGGCCTGCTCTTCCCTAATCCGAGATTCCCGTTCTGCAGTGAGGCGACGAACGAGAATCTGTGCTAATAATTTTGTCATAACTGGTGTTAGGCTAATACCCCCATGGTTAGAACAGTCTGTGCGACTGCCCTTCTTGTATATTGCCAATAAAATCGATTCACTTCAAGTATAGGGGAAAAATACGTTCGAATAAGGAAGTCAGTGCTTTGCGGAGGAACTCACCTCCATCCTTAAATAGTGCAGGTGGGAGGGAATCTGGACCAGCGGCACAAAAACGATTGAGGGCTGTGATCGTGTTTCGGACCTCGACCTCCGAAGGAGGTACTAAGCTAACCGTCCATGGCTCGTCCTGCATCACCTGAGTAGGACAAGGTCCGGGAGCAGGGGGCCAGTTAAACTGATCTTGAAAGTGTTCCGACCAACGATCCATATGGCTCTCCTTATTGTGTATCAGCGCACCTGCGCTGTCTCTGATTGTCTCAATGACGCCTGTTTTTCTGGGACCAGTGGTGCGGATCAGCTGGAAGAGCTTGCGGTAATTGCCTACTGCTCCTGCCTCCTCCATTTCTTGAGCCTTACTGTTCCCTCGGCTTCCTTGTCAGCACGTATGCTCTGCTTTAGCTCCCGCCTAATAGCCTGTCTGGTCACATTGTGCTCAGATCCAGCCGGAATGTATCTTCTAGATTCCAACAGGTTCACCGACCTCTCGGATATCCAGTGACTTGTGCCGTGACGATGGATAGTGCCACAAGCAGATGCTCCTGCGTCGTGCATGGTAACCGAGATCCTGTTCCACTGAAGTTCAGTGTCATTAGGACAAGACAGTGGAAGTTAGGTATGCAGTGCTTCTTGTTACGTTTGTCTAACCGAGGACTGTGACAATTTCTACGTTGCCAATCGTAGAGCAGGCTTGGTGCGCCTCCCGGTAAAATTACTGGAGAAACGACAGCGTACCAAGGCATGATCAGAGTCGACACAGGTACTCCAGTACGAGCGGCAATCCAGGATGAAACCATGCTATCTGTAACTTATGGCTACGTGGTCAATTTGGATCCATCGCTGGCCAGCTACAAGAGGATGCCAAGTGACACTTCGGCGCCCACTGTGTCTAAAAGCATTGCTGCTAAGAAACAACTGGTGCCCCGCAAACAGTTGCGGCAGACGCTCACCGTTGTCAGTCTTTTCGGAGTTAAGCCCACATTTACCACCCAGCTGAGCTTCTGAAGAGTTCAGACGCCTTACTTGTGCGTTCATATCCCCTGCAAGTACTATAACATCTGAACTAGTAGCACTGCGTAGTAGCGTGTTCAGCTCGTGATAGAGTGTGTCCTTGACAACATCTGAACTGCAGTCGGTGGGAGCATAAGCGGAAATCACAAACAGACAGCATTTTGTACTACTTGGTGAATCAACCTTAGCTGATGTCGTCAAACGCGCTGCACATAAACGGTTGTTCACCGGAAGTCAATCAACCAACTATGGCACAGCCTTGGAGCTTAGACTGATACCTACATCAGCTTAACCCATGCGTGCTGTATCGACGTCTCAGGATACGTGCAACCAATAATGAGAGGATAAGCCGGGTGCAGTCAATTCAATAACCCCGTTAGGGTCATTGATCCTAGTTTCGGACACACAACACACATCAACATCCAGTGTGTCCAAGGTAACTGCGAGTGCAGCCTGTTGACCTGTTTGCCTTAGAGTACGAACGTTGAATGTCGCCATGGAAACGGCATAGCGTGGCCTTATAAGGGACTTTTGCCGATAGGCGTCCGATAGCTACGGTGAGATGGTGGCTGCAGATGGTTCTACTCCAGTGGCACTTCGGTTGCTGTCAATTAAGCTTAGAATTATAGAAGGAAGGTTAGTAATGGGGGTCGGAATGGGAGTAAGAAGAAAAGGTGGAAAAGAAAGAATGGAGGCACCAGCAGTAGCATGTTTTCGTTTATCCGCCCTGCTGTATGCAGCAGATAAAGCGACCCTTGATAATATGCGCGATGACCGATGCAGGATGAAGTTTATGTTTGAAAAAATATCATGGTTGTATGTAGGCTGAGATACTGCCAGGGCACGCAGACCTATACAGGAGGACGATTAGGGTCCTCATTCAAAG